>PVJH01007279.1:0-94281 GCA_004026705.1 Nesogale talazaci
ATATATATACACATACATACATATAAGTAGTCAACATTTAACCATTTCAAGAGAGAACATATGATCAAACATGATGAACCTGAAGGAAGACATCTAAGCTGCATTGAAGGCACTAACAAAAACCAAGACTCCAAGAATTGACAGAATATCAATAGAAATGCTTTAACAAACTGATAAATTCCTAGTTTATGCCAAGGAATTTGAAAGACAGTTACCTGGACAACCAACTAGGAGAGATCCATAATTGACTCATTCCAAAGAAAGATGGAAATTATTAAACAAAATCAAAGGCAAGTAAAAATTTGCTCAAGGTCATTAAACAATATTTGCAGCAGTACATTAACAGAGAACCACCAGAAATTCAAGCCAGATTCATGAGAGGATGTGGAACAAGAGATATTATTGCTGGTGTCAGATGGATCTTGACTTAAAATAGGGAATACTAAAAAAAATCTTTACTTGCATTTTATTGATTATGCAAAGGTATTAACTGTGTGGATCATCATCAACTCTAGGTAACATTGAGAAGAATGAAAATTCCATAACACTCTATTGTGCTCATGTGGAACTTGTACTTGGATCAAGAGGTGATCATTCAAAGAAAACCAGGGAATGGTGGCTGGTCTAAAATCAGGAAAGGTATGTATCAGGGCTGTGTCCTCTCACTATACTTATTCAACCTGCATGCTGAGCAAATCACCAGAGAAGCTGGATTATGTGAAGAAGAATGTGGTATCAATTTTAGAGGAAAACTTATCAACAATCTTTGATATGCAGAGGCCACACTTTGCTCGCTAAATGTGAGGAAGCACTTGCTGATGGAGATCGAGGATTGTAGCCTTCAATATGGATCAAGACTCAATGTAAAGAAACCAAAATCTCCACAACTGAACCAGTAGATAACATCATGAGAATTAGAGAAATATTGGAGTTGTTAGGGATTTCATCTTGTCTGGAGCAAACAGGAATCGGTTTATCATCTATCTATCTATCTATCTATCTATCTATCTATCTATCTATCTATCTATCTACCTACCTACCTACCTACCTATCTATAGATGATATAGACAAGAATATAGATATAAACATATCCTTGCTGTTGTTAGATGCCATTGAATTTGTTCTGTCCCATAGCAGTCCTATGCAGAACACAGCAAAACACGGCACAGTGCAGTTCTATCCTCACATTGTTTCTATGCTTGAGCCCATTGCTGCAGTCACAGTGTCATCTATCTCATAGAGGGCATTCTTTTCATTTTACCAAGCATGATGTCATTCTCTAGGGACTTGTCTCTCTTGACGATATGTTCAAGGTATCTAAGGTGCCATGCTTGCCTCTAAGGAGAACTTTGACTCTTACTTGTTCTAACATTCTGTGTATTTTCAATATTCTCCAGCACCACAATTCAAATGCATTGATTATTCTTCAGTCTTCCTGATTTGATGTCCAACTTTTACGTGCACAAGAGGCATGGTTTGGATCAGTTGCTCCTTAGTCCTCAAAGTAATATCCTGGCTCTTCAATTCTCTCAAGAGGTCTTGTGCAGCAGACTTATTTATTGTGACACATCTTTTGATCTTGTGACTGCTGTTTCTTTCTTTTTGGGGGGGAGGCATCACTGCCCTCTGGTGGTCGTGAAAGCTACCCAGTCTTGCTCCTGGAGAGCTGCTGCTGGATTTGAACTGCCAAGCTCATGGGCCGCAGTCCCGCACTCAACCACTATGCAACCGGGGCTCAGCCCATGACTGCTATTTCTATAAGCATTTGTTGTTGGACCCAAGCAAGACAAAATTCCTAACAACATCAACCTTTTCTCCATTAATTATGATGTTACCTGTTGGTCCAGTTGTCAGGATTATGGTCTTCTTTACAGTGAGTCACTTTTCATACTGAGTGCTGAAATTTTTTTTTATCTTCATCAGCAAGTGAGTCAAGTCTTTCTCACTTTTAGCAAGCAGGTTTGTGTCATCTGCATATCTCAGGTTGTTAAGAAGCCTTCCCCCAACCCTGATGCTGATGCTACATTTGTCTTAAAACTCACACACACACACACACACACACACACCTCTAAGTTTTGTTTAATTAATAGCAAGAACATTAATAGCATTATGTCTAGTGGTAAAAATCTGAAACAAAAACCCATATAAATGTATATCACTTAGGAAATGTTGTGGTACACCTGTATTATATAATATTGCTGTTGTGGCTCAATCCATTCAACTCTTAGCAACCTTACAGAACAGAGTAAGAACAACCTCAGAGGGTTTACCCCACTTTTAAAGAAGTTCTGGGGTTCCACAGAGCTATTGGTGGGGCTCAGCCCACTTCACCAGTCTTTCTGTTACTACCAGAACCCCTTCTAATACTACAAAGCAGTTGAAAAGGAGGAGATATAATGATACAGGAAGGCATCTATGATATATTATACGTAGAAAAGGTAAATTCCAGCATAGGCTTCTACATCAAATAAAAGCAAAAGATTCTTTTTTTGTGAAGTTTTACTCATAGAACTTGAGTAAAATTAGAGAGCAGAGACAGCTGTAAAGTTCAAATGGGTTTTTTTTTTCATTTGTTTGTACCAATATTCGAACGTCAGCCAGGCATACTGGTACTGTTATTACTATAGAACAGTAAAATAAAAAATAGCAGAATATAAATAAGAAACAAGCCAGGGTTTATAGTTAAGACAGAGCAGAGGGGTAGAGGACATCAATGAAGCTCTTTATGGCTTCACCTTCCCCCACTCCTAAATGTTTAGTAAGAAAATTCTCAATATTATAAATTAAAAATAATCCATCACCATACATCTTTGTACTTTTAGCTCCTATTATTAGGGCTAGATCTTAAGGATATTAAATGCCATATTTCATATATAGTTATTTATAGGCAGGGGTATCTTTTATTAGGCTGTTTGGAGCAACCCAGGTAAAATGTCAGGAGGTTATTATTGAATCTTTGGTTAAACAGCAACCACAATTTTCAACCTGGCTAGCCAAACGATGGGAACAAGGAAAACGAGGCCATGCAGGCAAAAGAGTTCTAAAACAAGAAGTCCTACCAAGAAGGAAGTCATGCAGTCACTGCCCAGATGGACATAGAGCTATGTTTATCTTCACACATTTTCAGATTGTGTGTTTATGGTCTCATTTAAAAAGAAACTTTACTTTGTACAGTCTCCAGATCACAGATAAAAGTTCAGCAGATCACAGATAAAAATTCCTGGGGCAGCAGGAATTTCCCTCTACAGTTCTGGAATGTGTTGTTCCAGGATTCACTGTTCTAGAATCGTTGATTCCAGACTTGGGTACACCACGTCTGGTTTTTCCACAACCGGTTGCTGTTCCAGGTCTAGTTGCTCCTAGCCATCAAGTGGTTTCTGACTCATGATGACCTTATGGGACAGAGTCGAGCTGTACATTTGGGTTTTCAAGATTGTAGCTCCTCACAAGAGTATATATTAGTGCATACTCTTTCTCTATACATGCAGATTTGCCAAAATACATTTCATTACTTGATCTCCTAATACTGCTTCCATGAGCATTGATTGTTGTGTTAGTCCGGGTAGACTAGAGGAACAAATTTCATAGACACGCATATGAATATTAGGAAAGGGTTTATCTACAAAAGGAAGGGAACACTGAGAAAGCACCCCAACCCATTCCAGTTCAAAGTCATAAATCCTATATTAGCCCATATGCCCGATACCAGTCTATAATGTCTCCTTCCAACTCATGAAGTCACAGGTCAGTGGGTGCAGAATCCCGGCACTGGCAGGGGTCTCCCCAAGGCTCCTCACTTCCAGGGCTCACGGTTCATCAACTGCATCCAGTGGTGACAGAAGCAACTCATTGCTGGCAGGGGTCTCCACGTGGCCTGTCCAGCTTCAGAGGTCTGGCTCCATCAGGGCCAAGGCATGTGGCTTCTCCTCTGGCTCCTGCAGCAGCTTCGACTCTGCCATCTTGTCATGTCCATAATTCATCGTCTCTGAGACTAACTCCCAACCACTGGGGAAGATAGCTTCTCATCTTCACAAGGGGAAATATCGTGAGATTTCCTAGAAGTTGCAGGAGAAAGCCATGCCCACACGGAGACCTCATTGGCTACTCAATGGCTATCTCCACATTAACACACTAAACACCACCCGTGCATCTCAATCATGAAATCAAGATAAGCACATAACCACCACAGTTGTGGATACTCAATTGAAAAGAAAATAGAAAACAATAAAAACTAAAACAGATTTAAAATGGGTCAAGAGGGAGATCCAGTGGGTCAGGTAATCAAATTTCAACCTATCTACATCTGCATTAATCTATTTTCCAAGGCAGTCTGTCTGATTGTAAGTTCATTCATATTCCTGATCAGTGGTTAGAGGGGAATTTCCGTAAGCCTAGTCTACATGGGAACCCTGTAAATGGATTTTGGATTGCCCCTCTAATCCATAGTCTTTTCCAAACAAGTTGTTGGAATTTAAGCTCTGATGCAATTTCCTCCTTCAGACTTGGGTTTTGGATTACACGGGCTGGTGTGCTTCTTCCCTGTGGACTCTACTGACACCTTATTTAGATGGCTGCTTGCTTTAAGACAAGTTTTTAAGAACCTCAGGGGCTATTCTTTTTTCTGTTTTTGTTTTTGTTTTTTTGGGGGGCATCACTGCCCTCTGATGGGAGTGGGAGTCCCAGCCTTGCTCTTGGAGAGGTGCTGCTGGATTTGAACCACCAAGCCAGTGGGCTGCAGTCCAGCACTCAATCACCACACCACCGGGGCTCAGCCCCCCAGGTGCTATTCTTTTTTTTTTTTGGTTTTTGGTTTTGGGCATCACTGCCCTCTGGTGGTGGGAGTAGGAGGCCCAGCCTTTGCTCCTCTGGAGCTGCTGCTGGAATTGAATCTCCATCCCAGGGGGCTGCAGTCCCACGCACAACCACTATGCCACTGGGGTTCAGGCCCCAGGCGCTATTCTTTCTGATAGCTCAGCATCATCTCATTTCTTCACCACGCTTTGCTATAGCACCCATATCGTCAATGATTTATATTTAAGGGCAAGTATAAAGTAGAACCATGTCATTAGAACTCATTATTCTTACATTAGAGTTTACAGTGAAATATGAACTTGAAATTCACATGTGGTCTATATGTGTCTCTTATCCACTTTTGAGACATTATTCTGTTGGCTTATCTTTCTTTTTAAGTGAAATAAACATGGGCCAGTTCCCCACAGTTCCCCTTGGTTGGCCAAGTAATTTTCTTCCAAATTTCTTGATATAGATGGCTGAATACTTCCAGCACTTCAGTAGCTTGCTGAAGCATTTCAAATGGACCACCATAAATTCCTGAGCCTTGGTTTTAGCTAATGCCTTCACTGTAGCTTGAACTTCTTTCCGTTCATTAGTTCTCAATCATATATTACTTCTTGAAATGGTTGAATGTCAACCAGTTCATTTTGGGAGAGTGACTGTGTATACTTCCCATCTCTTTTGGATATGTCCTGTGTCACTCAATATTTTGACCACAGAATCGTTCAATATTGTAATTTTAGATATTAATATTTTCTTTGGTACTTTTCGTTTACGATGTGCTGAGTGTGCCCTTCCTTTTTACGTAACACTATAGCATTTTGCACATTTCATTGTAATATTTTGCTTTACCTTCTCCAGTTTCCCTTTTAAATTTTCTGTTCAGCTCTTTTACTTCACTTTTCCTTCCACTGGCCTTAGCTACCATACAAGTAAGTCTCAGTCTCTTTTGACGTTCGCTTTGACATTTTCCATATATTGGGCATCACTGCCCTCTGGTGGTCGTGGGAGCTACCCAACCTTGCTGCTGCTGCATTTGAACTGCCAAGCCAGTGGGCCGCAGTCCTGCACTCAACCACTATGCCAACGGGGCTCAGCCCCCTTTCCTATATTTTTAATGATAGTTTTCTTTCTTCAGATCCCATAATTCAATTGGCTTTCTATCATTACTATTCAATATGTCAAACCTGTTCTTTATCCTCCTCAAATAATTTTATTGGGGGCTCTTAAACCTCTTAGCACAAGCTACACATGCATCCATTGTGTCAAGCACATTTGTACACATGTTGCCATCATCATTTTCAAAACATTTTCTTTATTGAACCCTTGGTAAGAACTCCTCATTTTCCCCTTCCCTTTCCCATGAACCCTTGGTAGTTTATAAATTATTATTTTTCATGTCTTACACTGACTGATGTCTTCCTCCACCCACTTTTTCATTGTGCATCCCTCTGGGTAGTTTATATGTGCAGCATTGTGATCAGATCCCTCTTTCTCCCCCCATCTTCCCCTTACCCTCCTGGTATTGCTACTCTCATTATTATTTCTGAAAGGTTTATCTGTCCTGGATTCCCTATGTTTCCATCTCTTATCTTTATCTGTATACATGCTCTGGTCTAGCCGGATCTGTAAGGTAAAATTGGGGCCATGATAGTGGTGGTGGTGGCGGGGGGCGGGGGGCATTAAAGAACTAGAAGAAAGTTGTATGTTTCATCGGTCCTATATTGGACCCTGACTAACTCATCTCTTTCAAGTGACATTTTTGTAAGGGATTTTCCAATTTTCTATAGAGGGCTTTGTCTCCCCCTCATTCACAAATCTGGGTTTTTTGATGTCTGATACTTGCCCCCATCGACATCTCATGATCACAGAGGCTGGTGTGCTTCTTCCATGTGGGCTTTGGTACTTCTCAGCTATATGGTCACTTGTTCATCTTCAAGTCTTTAAGATCACAGGTGCTACATCTTTTGAAAGCCAGAGTTTCTTCACTACTTCACCACCATTTGCTTTCTTCACCACATTTATTTATGCACTCATTTTGTCTTCAGCTATCATGTCATAAAGGTGAGCATCACAGAATGCCAGGTTGCTAGAACAAAGTGTTCTTGTATTGAGGGTGTGCTTTAGTAAAGGGCCAATGACCATCTAAATATATGTACATAGATCTATTTCCCTTTTTAAAAACATTTTTTAAAACATTTTTTTCCTGAGGAGTATTTTATTTTTTTATTTTTCCAATAATTTTTTGGCATATAATTCACATACCATACAACTCATTTGTTCAATTGCAAATAATTACATTTTTAAAAAATATACCATATTTGTTCATTTAGAGATCTTTTAATTCACTCCACTTAGAGATCTTTCGCTCACTACTCTGGTTGGCAGCCAACCTCTCATCTCTCTCTTCAGTGATGGTGAGGCAGAAGAGAAACCCATGGTCTGTTGCCTTTTCCAATAATGAAAATGTTGCAGAGCCAGTGGCAACACTATTGCTGTTGGCATCTTTCACATGAGCCACATCAAAAGAGCCAGAGTGTTTTTCTCTATTAAGGATCATACCAATTCTTCCCAGGTTAGCACCTCTTATCACCACACACATTACCCATGCCTAACTTGGTGAAATCACTCATCTTTCCAGTCTCAAGATCAGTTTGAACAGTGTCATTCACCTTGATGAGAGCATCAGGATGACAGATGATGCAAGCATGATGAATCACCACACGAGGGATGCCTTTTTGGCCACAAAGATCTTTCTTTGCACAACGTGTACTTGACCTCTTCCAGGGTAATGCAATGAATAGCAAAGCGACCTTTGGTATCATAAATCAGATGCACACACACACACACATGTATTTAGACCTCTATAAATGTCCTTTGTCTCCTAATTCTTTCCTCCATTTCCTTTTACTTTCCTCTTGTCCCAACTGTCATGTTTGCCCTTCGTTCGGATTTCAGTATTTCCTTCTGGCTACATTGCCCTTGTTCAAGCCAGCCCCACCAGGCATCCTATGCCCTTCTTGCCATTGATTTTAGCTCACTTGTTCTTCCCTTGTCTCTGGGTTTGCTTGCACCACTCCTTTCTCCCCCCCGCACCCCCATGTCCCCCCCGGAACCTCCATTCCTGTTGTTTTCTCCTCCAGGTTGTGTATCCAGCCTACCTTATCTAGATAGACATATGGAGACAATAATAAGCACACAAAGAAGACAGAGCAAAGTGTAACAATAAAACAACAACAACAACCCTGCCAAATTTGTTCTTGACATGTTTTGGAGATAAAAATGGGATGTACTTGAGATGATAGTTTGCCCTTCCTTGACTTGTTTTAATTTCCTTCAGCTTCAACTTGAAATTATACCTGAGCAATTGGTGGTCGGTTTTGTACTTGGTCCCTGGGATTGTTTTAGCTGCTGGTATTGATCTCCATTTTCTCTTCCTCTGTGCAGAAAATGGAGGAGCTGGAAGAGAGCATATGCAGCCAAATTCTCGACACTCATATTTAAGAGTCTGAAAGGTTGAGACTCTGTGGAGGGAGGGTGTTTTAGTCTGGGTAGACTAAAGGAAAAAATTTCATAGACATGAATATGGATATAAGGAAAAGGTTTATATATAAGAGAAATAGGACATTAAGAAAGCATCCCAATCCAGTCCAGTACAAAGTCATAAGTCTGATATTAACCCATATGCCCCAAATCAGTCTATAAAGTCTCCTTCTGACTCACAAAGTCACAGGTCAGTGAGTGCAGAATCCTGGCATTGGCAGGAGTCTCCACATGGCTCCACGTCCATCAACAGCATCCCATAGTGGCAGAAGCAACTCATTGCTGGCAGAGGTCTCCATGTGGCCACCCCAGCATCAGAGGTTTGACTTCATCAGGACAAAACCATGTGGTCTCTTCCCAGCTCCTCCAGCTTCTCAGAGGCTGCCATCTTGTCTTGTCTATGATTAATCGTCTCTCAGACTAACTCCCAAAAGCCAGGGAGATAGCTTCTCATCTCCACAAGGGAAATATCACAAGATTTCCCAGGAGTATCAGGAGAAAGCCATGCCCAAATAGAGGCCTCATCGGCTACTCATTGACTATTTCCAGATTAACAGCCTAGACTCCACCCCTACATTTCAATCATAAAGTTAACATAAGCACATGACTGCCACAGAGGGCTTCACATTTCTGAAGTAGGGATGACTCCCAGTCACATTATCCATACTAAAAATCATTCCCATAATATCTCCCAAAATAGTGTTATTTTAAAGATGCCTCTTATAAGCCCTGAAGGCCATCTAACTCTAAGAACAAATACATTCTATTATTATCCCTGCTCAAAGGGCAGTCAACAGCCCTTTGCCTGCTCCCAATATTAGTCTTGGGTTATTCCCCCAATGATCTCAGGGACATCTAAGTATAAGACACTGCCCACCTTGTTATGTGTGTGATTGACAGCGCCCACTTACCCCAAGACTATATAAGTCTGTTGGAGAATGCATTTGCTCTTTTTTTTTTTTTTTTGGTTTGTGACTTCTGGAAAAGTGAACTTTTCCACATATTGTCTGTGTGGCAGTCATATGCTTATGTTAATTTTATGATTGAAATGCAGAGGTGGAGTCTAGCCTGTTAATCTGGAGATAGTCATTGAGTAGCTGATGAGGCCTCTATGTGGGCATGGCTTTCTCCTGAGACTTCTGGGAAATCTCGGATATTTCCCTCATGAAGATGAGAAGCTATCTTCCCCAGTTGTTGGGAGTTAGTCTCAGAGACGATTAATCATGGACAAGACAAGCTGGCAGCATTCGAGAAGCTGGAGAAGCTGGTGGAGAGACCACACAGCTTTTCTCTGATGGAGCCAGACCTCTGAAGCTGGAGCGGCCAGATGGAGACCTCTGCCAGTGATAAGTTGCTTCTGCTGTTGATGGACCCTGAGTCCTGGAGGCGAGGTGCCCTGCCAGCACCGGGATTCTGCACCCACTGACCTGTGACTTCGTGAGTCGGAAAAAGACTTTATAGACTGATTTTGGTCATATGGGTTAATATCGAACTTATGGCTTTGGACTGGACTGGGCTGGGATGCTTTCTCCATGTCCCATTCCTTTTGTATATAAACCCTTTCCTTATATCGATATGCGTGTCCTTGAATTTGTTTCTCTAGTCTACCTGGACTAGCACAGTCTGTCTTTTTATTTTTTCTTCAATTACACAACCACCCCTCAGGAACTTATTGGTGATGAAGTTGGATTTCACATCATGAATCTAGTCAATTTATTTACATGTATTCCACTTGGTGAATGTCAAGTGTATAGTTACCTTCTGTGTTGTTGAAAAAAGGTACTTGGGATGAATAAGTCATTTTTAAGCAAAAGCTTTTTGTAAAACCCAGTCATTCTAGGCCCATTCTAAGTAACTGTAAAAGCGACTTGAGAATATATGAGGGAGTATCTCTACCTACCACAAAAAATCCCGAAAAACAAATCTTTACTGAGCAGACCTTTTGTAGTACGCATAGTTTCCCCCTCTTAGATGAGCACTGAGCTACTTGCTTGTAGTTAGTGCACTCAGTGGCATCTCCTGGGAAGGTTCTTCCTGGTCACAGCGAATTTTTTTTTTCATAAAAGCAGTTTTGCTTGAAGCTCAATTTAAGAGAATAGCATGTGGTTGTGAAATTGTTTCCTGCTCAAGAAAAATGCCGCAGAAACTGCTGTGATGTTGAACAAAGCTTACAAGGACAGCACTATGGGAAAGTGCAAATGTACAGGTGGGTTTTTTTGTTTCAAAAGAAGTATAATGTTGATTGATGGCAAATCTTATTCTGGATGTCCGTCAACATCCCAAATAGACAAAACTGTAGGTAAAATTCATGCACTTGAGTTCAAAGACCGGTTACAGATGATTGAAGAGGTGTGGAAGTTATCTGGAATATCTTGGTGCTCAGTTCAGTGAATCTTAACTAAAGATTTGGGAACGAGAAGAGTTGCTGTCAAATTTGTGCCTCAGGTTCTTACTGACTAGGAAAAAAAGTGTTGAGTGGACACATGCCATGCTTTGAAGGACAACTCCACAGCCATCCAGACTTTTTCCCCATGATCATCACTAGTGATGAGACATGGTGCTATTCTTATGACCCTGAAAGCAAACATTAATCAAGCCAGGGAAAGATGCCATCATCACCTTGTCCCCAAAATGCTCGTCAAGTGAAATCAAAGATCAAGACAATGCTCATCTGTTTTTTGATATGGGGGGCATAGTGCATTTGGAGCTGGTTCCACAGGTAAGACTATTAATTAAGCTTTAAATTTAGAATTTCTGAAAAGATTTCATAACAGTGTGTGACAAAAAGGCCTGATTTGTGGCAGTTGGAGTTTGCCCATCACGACATGCACCTGCTCATGCAGTCATTTCACTGCACCAGTTTTTGGCAAAAAATAGCAGGCCTCTCTTGTCCTGCACACCTTACTCACCTGATCTCGCTCCTTGTGATTTCTTTTTGTTTCTAGAGATGCAGAGGGAAGTGAAAGGACAGCAACTTGATGACATAGAAGAGATGAAAAAAAGGGGGGAGGGTGGAGTGCCATCAATCATTCAAATATAAGAGTTTGAAAAATGTTTCCAAGAATGGAATCACAGATTTGATGAATGTATATTAAGTGTATTGAATGGTACTTTGAAGGTGATACGTTTTTTTTTTTAAATGTAATACATAGCTTTTTTTTGGGGGGGGGATTCCAGTGTTCTTAGGGTATCGTCTCAAATATATGCTGATGACCAACCAAATGACCATATAAGAAATTGTCTTTGTTATCTAGTGTTACTATAGCAAAAATATCATAAATGTGCTACTTTAAAGAATAGATATTTATTTCTTACAATTTAGGAAGCAAGATGTCTGGCTTTGGGGAATACATGGACTAGCCTTCTTTCTTTTTCTCAGTTCCTGTTTAATCTTCACTTGGTGGATTGCTCCCTATCTGTGCGTTCTGCCACTATGTCAAGGAAACTTCTCATGGCTCATAAGTGATCAGGTGTAGGACATACATTAGACTGATACAATTATAACACAACAACATTTACAATGGGATTGTTTTGACCAGTGTAGGACTCGTAATTCCAACACATATTTTTGGGAACACAATTCAATCCATAATGTACACTAAGAATTATTCATTACAATGAGATTTTTAAAAAGATATGAAAATTCTTATTTTGGTTCCCAAATCGATGTTCTATGTCTAATCAGCTGATTTAGGCAGATTGCAGTATAACCTGGTCCAAAGAGGCCAGCAACTCTATTGTGCATACCTACCTTTAAGCTGGCATTCCTGTAAACATGGCTTTTAGAGACAGTACAGCTGGAAAAGAACAAATAGTTAGGACTTCCTGCAAGTTAGTGAAGTAGGCAACATGACACATAGAACCTCTAGAACAAAGATACAGACGGCTAAATGAAATATAGACGGCACTCTGGGACCCGGTGCTTCAGAGGAAGTGAAAGAGAGGTGGACTGGATACTCACTAGTAAGAAAAACTGAAGAAAAGTAACAAGAGAAGAAATAGATGGATTGTTGGCTAGTTTCATGTGGGGTGGTCATTTTTAACTTTTGTAGGCAGTACTCCATCTAGACAGCTGTCTGACACACTGGTGAAGTAAACCTAAGAATTATGTCGGACATAATCAAAAGACGTAACATGGATCTCAGAACAGAAAGAAACACATAAGGAAAACACAGAGAAAATGGGTAGAGTTTTGGGGGAAACTCTGCCCAATATCATGATAGACCAGAAGATATGCCTTCAAGAAGCTGAACAATAACCCAGATAAGGACAGCCCTAAAACGAAAGAGGAAAGTAACATCATAATCATTTTCCAAAATGAAAGACAAGGAAGAATCCAAAGAGCAGCTCAGTAAGATGAAAAATTACCTAAAAGGAGAACCAATAATACTAACTCCTGATTTTTCACTGAAATCATACAGAAGTTAAAGGGATGATATATATAATACTCGAAAGGAAAAAAAAAGGCCACCAAGAATTATATACCCAGCAAAAAATTTCTTTCAAATATGATGACAAAATTAGGATCTTTCCAGATAAACAGAAATTTAAGCATTTTGGGGTTTTTTGTTTGTTTGTTTTTTGGGGGGGCATCACTGCCTCTGGTGGTCGTGGGCGCTACTCAGTGCCGCTCCTGAGAGCCGCCGCTGGATTTGAACTGCTGCAGTCCCACACTCAACCACTTAAACCACCGGGGCTCAGCCCCATTGAAGCATTTTAGAAAAGCCAGAACAATCTTACAAGAAACACTAAAAGAAATTTTTTGGACAGAGAACCTACAATGGCTGAGAACATCCTGAGATTAGCATATATAGCAATGCTACCCAGATGTCAACCCAGGTTGAAAAGTTTCCAAGCAAGCAACTTTCAAGACAAAATAAAATGGACGTTCAGAGATACAAATTTGTAATGAAGACAAATGCAGAGTAAACAGAGGAAATAATGTCACTATAGAATTTCCCAATGGCGATTTCAAGAACTTGGTGACGGGGAGGACACTATCCATTATGAGTGGAAATAGCAAAAGATGATGAAGACAAGGGAAGGCTCTGGGAGGAGTGCAACAACTAATGGCAACAGAGACAAACGCTGTTATTTTTCCTTGCCTGCAGTAACAGTGATTTACAAGTGGATAAACACATGAGTGTGGGAGGGAGAGTGGTGTATATTCACATATGTAAATAAGGTTGACAGAGGCTATCTGTGTATAGGTATTTGCCTTTGTTGCAACTACATCCATGGATTTGGTGGGGCAAACAGCTCGTAAGGTTAAGGAAAATCCTTAGACATAGGCAGGCACCTTAGGGGAATGAAATGTTGGGTTTGGGCTCTCAGAACCATAATATTGGGTGGCGCTAAGATCAATTGGCATAATACAGTCCACGGAGTCTACATCCTACTTTGGTGAGTAATAAAAGTTCATGAGCAGTCATCTAAGCACAACCACTGATTTCACCCTGTGTGGGGAAAAGAAGGTTGAAGAAAGTGGAAAACTCACAGAAACAATGAACTCAATAGACTAATGGACCAAAAAAAAATCAGACTCCATGACTCTGAGACCTGAAAAACTAAATGCTAATCAGCTACCACTATCAACTGCTTGGAAGGCGATCACAGTAGAAGGTCCTGAATAGAAAGGGAGAAAATTGTGGAACAAATCTTAAAATCGTGAAAGAGTTCAGGTTTGCTGGTGGGATCAGAATCTGGCTGAACCTCTGAGATTATGATCACCACTGGGCCCAAAAATGAACTCACCCCTATGACTCAAATTTCAGCTGCACAATACAAGGGTTCTGTAAGCATAATAATAATAACACTATTGATTTGTGCACAACTTCAAATAATTGACTACTAGAGAACACAGGGGCAGCATTTATTTAAGGATAAAGTTGCTGAGTTGTGTGGTCGTCATGAACTCTGGTGCCAATTTGATTAATAGTTTAGGGGTGGAGATAGCCAATGAGACCTCTGTGTGGGCATGGCTTTCTCTAAGAATTCTGGGAAATTTTCTCTAAGAATTCTGGTGAGATACTATCTACTCAGTCCCTGGGAGATGCTCTACTGACAAGACACAAAAGTCAGTCCCTTGGGACACTCGACTGACAAGACAACATAGTAGTATGCTGATAGATCCTGAGTCCTGGAACCTGGAGGAACCAGAGAAGGCACATGGGCTTGCCCTGATAGAACCAGACCTCTGGGGCTGGAGAAGTCACATGGAGACTCCTGCCAGTGCTGAGATGCTTGGCATGGCATGGGGAGACCCCTACCAGTGCTGAAATATTTCTACCACCACTGGATACATGAGACTCTGCATTCGCTGGCCTGTGATTGTCCTGGTGTCATTGCATATGCTTTGTGACTCTGAAGAATTTATAGATTGGTATTGGACATATGGGCTATATAGACTTGGACTGGACTGGATTGGGATGCTTTCTCAATGTTCCATTTCTCTTGTATATAAATCTCTTCCTTATATCCATATGTATGTTTATGAATTTGTTTCTCTAGTCTACCTTGACTAACATAAGTTGGGGAAAAATGGGTGAATAGAGATAGAACATACAGGGAGGAGATGGGATGAATAACATTTATATTGAGGGATAGGCAGTGGGTGAGATGAAACAGAATGTGTATGAACAGTTGAATATAAAACTGGTGATCTGCTTTGTAAACCACCACCCAATTCACAATAAAATATATTTTTAAAGAATATGGATAATTATGGGTTTTCCTTACAAAATCAGCCTATAGCCTCTGATGATGCACTACTGCTATTTTGTCATTCAAAGCGCTGAATTGATACATTATGTTTCATAAGTCAAAACTGGAAGGCAAAGATAAGTGTGAAGAAAGGAGTAGCCAGGACTGAGAGGAGCTCTTTTCCGAATACTGAGCAGATTTCTTTATCTTTGCGCAAAGAACACAGATGACATATATGTTGCTGATGGTACACGGCGATATGTGTAGTAAAATACATGTCTCCTTAAGTCCAGAAAAGGTATTTTTTATTTTTATTCAAAGAAGAGTGTATTTAATTATTCTGCTCACTTAGGAAGTGTCTATGCTTTTTTTCAAAGCTCATTAAGTGAACTTGGCCCAGAGGAGAACATACAGCTTTGACATTTATATTTTCTTCTTGTGTTCACACTTCTAATCACAAAGGCTGAGGAAAAGCTAAATCATTCCTACTTACTTATGCACTATTAACCTTTGCACCTCTCCTTCCCACATCTTTTCTATTTTCTGATTCCATTTTAAAATAGCGTTGAAAAAAATGTTAAAGTTGGTACTACCACTACCAACACTGAACCCGTGAGAAGTAGTCGGGGACTAATTTTCCTGCTGCACTTTGAGAACAAGCTTTCTTAGTGATGCTAGGTAAGGTTCCTGACTCTGTCACTTCAGCAATTTAAGCCTAACATAACTTTTATGTGTCTAAGAATGACAGATGAAAATTTTGTCAACCCCATCCCTCGCTGATCATGAATAGGCCTGCTCTAATTTAGAAAGCCTGTGTGGGGGCACTGAGTTGGAACAACTCAATGAAAGAGGCCTTGTCTTGGGCTTGGGGACACATTTAAGTACTTGACTACTAGTCACAAAGTAGGTAGCTCCAATCTTCCCACACGTGTCTTGGAAAACTGACCTTAAAAATTCCATGGAACTAATATTGTTAAAATGTCAATCTAATCTAAAACAATATAGAAAGATAATGCAATTTTGATCCAAATCTAATCACTATTCTTGAAAGAAATGGGAAAAACTAATTACTAACTTTTATGGAAAGGAATGAAACGAGAGAAGCAAAACACTAATAGAAAACAAAACGGAAATAGACAGACTCTCACTCCCTTATTTCAAAACTTATTACATAGCCATGGTAGTCAAAATAAGCTGGCACTAGCCCAGCAACCGACATATGTATATCAGAATAGAAGCCCTAGAAGTGACATCGAAGACCTACAGACACTGATTTTTTTAAACAAAAGCCTGAAATACAGTAAATGGAGGGATAGTTTCTAATAAATGACGCTGGAAAACTTGTATCTTCATTTCCCCCCAAAATGAAACAGACTCATACTTCACATCGTATAAAAAAACAAACTCAAGATGGAATAAAGATCCAATTATAAATTCCAGAATTGTTAATATCATCAATGAAAAAATAGCAGCAAACTGAAGGGTCCTAATACAAGGTATAATAAGCACACTGCTAAATCTAATGAAAAAAATCCACACTATAAAAGACAAATTAGAGAACTGAAACCTCCAAAGAATGCCACTTACGTACATCAGAAAACTTCTTGAAAAGAGTAAAAAGGAAAAAAAAAGAGAAAAGAATAAAAAAGAGAACCATAGATTGGAAGGAAAAAAATGGCAATGATGTATTTCTGAAAGGGCTTATGTCAAAAAATCCATAGAAAGCTGCAACACTTCAAGAAGAAACACATACCAAAAATCTTTGCATCTTTCCTTTATACATCTTCACTATTTTGTAATTTCACTGCTAAGTAACATTGAAAGAAATGGTAGAGTTGGTACTACCAATTCCCAACACCGAACTAGCGAGAATTAGTGATAGGAAGTTTGGAATTTTTATTCTCCTACTACACTTTGAGAATGTGTTTTCTTTAGTGACAAATAAAAGATGGCTAGAAGAGATGAACAGAGAATTCACTGAAGAGGACATCCAGGTAGCCAACAATTATATGAAGAAATATTCACAATCACTAACTACAAGAGAACTGCAAATTAGAACAATGCTGAGGTTCCACCTCTTGTTAATACTAATAGAAAAATACAATAAAATAAAAAGAGAAAACAAATGCTGGAGAAAAAGTGGAGAGATTGGAAAGCTCAAACATAGGTGGGATTGCAAAATTGTACAACTTCTATTGAAACCAGTATGGTGCATCCTTAACAAATGAAAATAGAAATACCATATGACCTAAAAATCTCTCTACTAGGTACCCTCTATACTGCATTTGTTGGACCATAAGATTCACTTTCCCCCTCCTCCAAAGTGGGAGAAAAACAAAAGTGTGTCTTATGGTCCAAAGGTGTGATATCCCAGAACATTTGTTTATGATTCCAGGCACCCACTTAATGCCCGCTGCTGTTTGTATGCTGTGGATTGCTGTGTGTTCAGGGGAAGGCCCACCTCCTGGAGTCTTGATGTCAGTCAGGTCACATGATCAGCACAGTATGTACCTCCCCTCATGTGTTATTGAAAGTGATGATGGTTCTTAACACCACTGTTGAGTTTACACTGTTAAATAAGACTGTATTTTGCTGTATTTTAATAACTATTTTAGTATACTAGTACTATTTGGTTCAGGATATTTTTTTCTTGTTTTCCTGCTCTAAAAACTCGGTGCACCTTGTGGTCAGGTGTGTCTTATGGTCTGAAAAATATAGTCCTCTGAAGAAATAAAGAACAAGACCCAAACATATGAAGGGGTGTCTCCTCCTTGTCCCCTACCTCCCCCCCCCGCCCCCCCAAAAAGCAGAAAAAAGCTCTGCTGAGCAGAACTTTCCTAGTACACATTTTCTCACTAAGTAGGCATCAAGCAACTTGCTCTGCTAATGCACCCATGGCTTCAGCGGGGAAAGTTCTCTCTGATCACAGTGAATTATTTCATGAAAGCAGTTTCACTCGAACTTCATTTTTTGTGATGGCCTATTTAAGAGAAGTGTGCAGGTGTGAAATTTTGTTTCCTGCTCATGAAAACATGCAGATGTGGTGGTGATCTTGAACACAGCCGAGAAGGACAGCACTATGGGAAAAACTCAAGTATATGAGTGGCTTTCTCCTTTCAAAAAAGGTGAATTGTTGATTCTTGTTCTGGACATCCATCTATTTCCTGAACAGATGAAAATGCCAACAAAATGTGTGCACTTGTGCTCGAAGACTGATGACGGCCCGTTAAAGAGGTGGGGATGTTATCTGGACTATCACAGAGCTCAGTTTAGCGAATTTTCATGACCAAAAAGGTCTGACTTGTGGCAGACAGGGGACTTGTTTTGCCACCATGACATGAACCTGCTCACATGGCCATCTTAACCTGTCGGTTTTGGGCAAAAGAATTCCTCCCCGAAACAGGATGCTTCTCTTGGCCTACTTACCTTTTTCACCTGACCTCTCTCCATGTGACTTCTTTTTTGTTTTTGTGAATGAAGAGGGACATGAAAGCACAGCGATCTGACAGTGTAGAAAAGGTAAAGGGGAAAAAATTAGGGAGATGCTGCCAGCCATCCAAACAGATGAGTTTGAAAAATGTTTCCAAGAATGGACTCACAGATTGGACAAATGTATTAAGTATAATGAAGAGTACTTTGAAAGTGAAAAGGTGTTTTCTTCAAAAAAAAATTAAATGCATACCTTTGGGGAAAAAAAATCCATTTTGGGTGAGTACCCCTGTATATATGCTCATCCATTTGTATTGCAGCATTACTTGCATAGCCAAAAAAAGGAAACAACCAAAGGCCCTCTCTGAAAGAATGGATAAATAAATGTTGATATAGAGACACTACACATCTTTAAAGATTAAGGATGAAACTGTCACACACCCCATGGCATGGATGGACTTGGAAGACACTGTGCTCAGCAAAATTACCCAAGCCCATATAGTCAAATGCTTGCTGTATGAGACCACTCTTAGGGAAACAATTAAGAGAAACTATTTTCACACCAAAAGAATCAGTCTTTAATGGTTACATGGAGGCCAGGATAGAGGAGACAAAGAAGGGAGGGAAGGAAATAATAAGGAAAGCATCCTTGGGAGGAGTTCCATGCTGCATGCATAGTGTCATCACAAGTTAGAGTCGACACAAAGGAACTAAGTAGAGTCACAGATGTGAAAAGTCTTCAGCGAGCCACTAGAACATTTTGTGTGGTGAATGCAGTACTCGGTTCTCAGTACTCGGTTCTTAGTAAATACGTTCTTCCTAGAACCTGGCTAATGCCAGACTATATAAAAGATTTTGAAAAGTATAAGGAATGATTTCACAAAGTGAAAACTTACACTTATAATACCAAGTGTCAGTAAGAATATTGAGCAGCCAAAACTTTTTCCAGGGGTCAGTGGGAATACAAATTAGTACATTCTTTTTGGAAACCCACCTGGCAATGTTTTCTCAAGCTTCACATTCACCATGTTCAGGAAACTCTATTTCTAAATATGAACCCAGAAGTAATGCATAAATATATGCACCAAAGACCTATATAAGAATCATTCATAATAACCATAAACTGGAAACAGCTCAATATCCCTTTGTCATAGAAGGATAAATACATTGTGGCATATGTATACAAATCAATGCTATTATGGTATTCACCTAATCTGGTGTCAATTTGAGGATTAAGTGTGTAGGGGTGGAATCTAGCCTGTCAGTCTGGAGATAGCCAATGAGACTTCTGTGTGGGCATGTTCTTCTCCTGAGAATTCTGGGAAATCTGGTATTTCCTTCTTGGAAGTAGGAGACATTTTCTCACTCCCTTGGAAACACTCGACTGACATGGCTGACTTCCTGTGAGATATCACTGAGAAGCCACATGGACCTACCCTGATGTTACCAGACCCCCGAAGCCTGAGGAACCACAGCGAGACCCCTGCCAATGCCGAGATGCTTACAAATCCAAAGATTTTCTATCCAATGGCTTGTGGTCCTTCTGCATTTGGCTTCATTACATGTGTTTCCTGAGTCTGAAGAAGACGTTATGGATTGGTATACAACCTATGGGCTAATATTGAACTTATGATTTGACTGGACTGGGTCATAATTTGGGATGTTTTCTTAATGTACAGTTGCTCTTGTATACAAAACTGTTTCTTATAGACATAAGAGAATCTATGGATTTGTTTCTCTTGTCTACTAAGATTAACAGAGTTATGTTACAAGAAAGTATGCTACATACTACACCCAAACAAATTTGTCTTGGAGGAAGTATAAGCACAATGTTTCTTAGAACTGAGGATGGTGTGACTTCTTCTCACATACTTTGAATATGTTTTGAAGAGACACCAGTTCCTAGAAGAGGACACTCTGCATGGTAAAACCAAAGGTCAGAAAAAAAAGAGGCTGACTTTTTGGTTTAATATATCAGGGAGCAGAACAGTAAAAACATTGTTAATTAAGTCTCCTATGGAAGTCTCCCTTTGTTTAGTCTTTTAGTATTTGGAAATACTTCAAAGCTATTCAAAAGGTTTACGGTGGCTTCTTGCTCTCAAGTGGGGAGCTGAGTCCTTCTTCATTGCAAGACCTAGAATAAGAAATACAAGAGAAGAACATGCTCAACATGTCCGAAATGGAAAGAATGCAAGAAAAAATTTGTCTGAAATTGCAATTTTGAAAGTTTCTCCAGGTAAAAAAATTGGATGCTGTCAGAAGAGAGAAAGAAGACAGCTTCACTGTACCAAAGATGAGTTAACAGTTCACCATTTCAGGAGGAAGAATATGAACAAGAGCCAATGGTGCTGAAGGAAGAAGTGCAAAGTGCATCAAATATATTAGCTAAAAATAAGACTCCAGGAATTGGTGAAATATCCACTGAAATGTTTTACAAGGTGGAAGAAGCACTGGAAGCACTCACTTGTTTTTGACCTTCACAAAAGCAAGACTACCACTACTAACAGCAAAAATATAATACAAATACAATGAAGTACTATGGACCCCAAACCTGCAACACACAAACCTGAAACCAACATACAGCATTATAAGATGCAAGACAATTCTCACAAAAATCAACACACAGAGCAGGGCCCTAAACAAGGAAACAATAACAGAAGAACAAATAAACTAAATAATATATAAAGTAACAACACACGCATATACAGCAAAATGGCAGTAACAAATACATATCAATAATTTCACTGAATACTAATGGACTAAATGCACCAGTAAAGAGACAAAGAGTATTTCACCTTCCTTACACAATCACTGAAGACAAATGTGTGCATAAGCAAAAGTGGTGAAGAAAGCTGATGGTGCCCAGCTATCAAAGATATTGTGTCTGGGTCTTTAGGGCTTGAAGGTAAACAAGCAGCCATCTGAACTATCAGAAGCAACAAACTTCACATGTAAGAAGCACACCAGCCTGTGTGACCACGAGGTGTCGAAGGGATCAGGTATTGGGTATCAAAGAACTAAAAATTGTATCACTATAAATGAGGGGGTGTGCAGATTGGGGACTCAAAGCCCATCAGTGGTTGAAGTGACATCCCTTTATAGAGGGGTCGCAGGGAGGACACGAACCAGTCAAGATATAGTGTAATAACAATGAATTATGTCTAGTTCTTGAATGCCTCCCCACCCCATCATGATTCCAATTCTATCTTCCAAATGGCTGGACCAGGGGATGTACACTGGAGCTGGAAAAATGGGGAATTCAGGATAAATGATCGCTTCAGGACCAGTGTTGACAGTAGTGACACCAGGAAGGTGGAGGGAAGGTGAAGTAGAAAGGGGGAACCAATTGCTAGGATCTACATATAATCTCCTCCCAGGGGTATGGAGAACAGGGAAGTGGGTGAAGGAACACATCAGACAGTATATGATATGACAAAATAATGATAATTTGTAAATCATTAAGGATTCATGAGAGAGGAGAAGTGGGGAGGGGGGGAAATATGGGGAGCTGATACCAAGGGCCTAAGTAGAAGGAGGATGTTTCAAGAATGATGATCACAACAAATGTACAAATACTTACAATAGATGTATGTACTGATCATGATAAGAGTTTGTGAGCCCCCAATGAAATGACTTTTTTTTTTTTTTTTTTTAAGGCATCCCGGCCCTCAGGGGGGGGGAGTAGGAGGCCCAGCCTTTGCTCCTGGGAGCCAGAATTGAACCTCCGTCCCAGTGGGCCGCAGTCCCGCACACAACCACTACGCCACCAGGGCTCAGCCCAAAATGACTTTTTTTAAGTTTTTAAAAATCAAAAAAAAAAAAAGAAAGAAAGAAAGAAAAGGAAACAAAATTCACCCATATGCTGCTTACACAAAACCTACCTTACAAACAAAATCTTTAAACAACTAAATATCAGAAATCAGACAGAAGCATATTAAGCAGACAGCAACCAAAATAAATCAAGGGTCACTTATCTATGCCAGGACAGCTACCTGGCCAACTGACTGTAAGAGGTCATATGTATGCCCATTCCAAAAGAAGATGACCCAACATAATGCTCAGACTATAAAATGATATCATTGATATGACACACAAGTAAAATATTGCTTACAATCATCCAGCAATGCTTACAGCAGCACATTGGCAGGGAGTTGTCAGTAATTCAGGGTGGATTCAGAAGAGGATGTGGAACAATGGCTATCATTGTCGATGTCAGATGGACCTTGGCTCAAAGCAAAGAATACCAGAATGCTGTCTACTTGTGCTTGTATGAAAAGGCAACTGAATATGTGGACCATAATCAACTATGGATAAATTTGAGAAGAGGGAATTCCAGAACAGTTCATTGTGCGCATGTGGAACTTGTACATAGATCAAGAGGGAGTTGTGTGAACAGAACAAGGGTTCAATATGCATGGTTCATAACGGGAAAGGTGTGCATCAGGACTGTATCCTCTCATCATGTTTATTCAATGTATATGCTGAGCATTTAGAGCATCAGAGAAGCTGGATTATATGAAAAAGAGTGCTGCATCAGAATTGGAGAAAGGCTTATTAACAACTTGTGGTATGCAGATAACACACCTTGCTTGATAAAAATGAGAAGAAATTGAAGCAGTTGATGATGAAGCTCAAGTATGGTAGCCATCAGTATGGATTACGACTCAATGTAAAGAAGACCAAAATCCTGACAACTGGAACAATAGTAGACATTATGATAAATGTAGAAAAAGTTGAAGTTGTCAAGGATTTTGCCTAACTTGGGGCCACAATTAATGTTTATGGAAGCAGCATTCAAGATATCCAAAGAGGTTTTGCACTAAGTAAATATGCTGCTGAAAACCTCTTTAGAGTATTGAATAGCAAGGGTATTACTTTGGGAACTAAGGTGTTCTAAATCCAAGTCATGGTATTTTCCTTTGCATATGGATGTGAAATTTGGACATTGAAGCAAGAAGACTGTAGAAGAGATGATGCATGGTGCTGGAGAAGAAAATTCAAAGTAGCATGAACTGCTAAAAGGACAACTCAATCTGTAAAGGGAGAAGCATGGCGAGAGTGCTTGAGAGAGTTAAGGTTTATTGTATCTACCTGACCGATAAACACATGTGGGAATAATTGAAGGGCAAAGAGATAAATGGTTCTGTGAGCCTTGCTTTTCTAGTTCCTGGGTCTCTTGCTTTCTGATGATTGGACCAGGGTGCCGCTGACTTAGCCAGTTCCCTGCTTCAGCTTGCAAGGCTCAGTTCCTGCAAGACATCCCTGAGGAGAAGTCACACGGACTCACCCCAATTCAGCCCTGGGTGCTGGAGCACCTGCATGGAGACCCCTGCAAGTGTTCAGATGCTTACCAGCTCACTGATTCAGCTTTCCTCCTGCAGCCAGTATCATTGTGTGTGTTTTGGAGGAAGACTTTGTAGATTGGTGTTGGATATATGGGCTAATGTAGGATTGAATGGGCTTGGGATGCTTTCTTAGTGTACACTTACCCTTTGTAGAAAATGCTGTCTTATACATATAAGTATCTATGGATTTGTTTCCCTAGTTTACCCAGACTAACACAGTGCTCCTTGGAGGCAAGGCTGGCAAGACTTCATCTTACATACTTTGGGCATGTTGTCAGGAGTGACCAGTCCTTGGAGAAAGACACCATGTTTGGGAGAGTAGAAAGCAGAGAAAAGAGGAAGGCCTGGATGAGATGGACTGCCACAGGGGCCGCAGCCATGAGCTCAGGCACAGGCACAATTGTGAGGGTGGCGCAGGACCGTGCCGTGTTTCCTTCTCTTGTGCAGGGTCGCCATGGGCCAGAGTCAACCCAAAGGAACCCAACAACGACTGGCAGCCTTCAATGTGGATTACAGCACAGTGTAAAAAAACCTTCTTAATAGACGTGGTATATGCCTCTCCATGGGTATTTACATTTTACAAGACCCATCAAGAGCACCAAACAGAGCACTTGTAGGGGTTTCTCCTGTTGGGTCTGCTTCTGCCTTGGGTGAACAGTCACTCCTCCCATGCACACTGACCTTGACCCCTCTTCACAGACTGCCAATGTTCACCATCCAGGATATCAGTTTCAGTTTTCTTCCAATAAAAAAGTCTCTCTCTCCAAATTGGCTTCAAAGTGCCATCTCTGCCGTATGGCCTTTCAACTCTCTCAAAATTTCCCGGCCCTTCCCTTTTTTAACTTTTACTAGTGTGGAACTAAAATTAGGAATGTCATTTTCCCTTCTGGAATAATTTCTTACCCACAGCACAGAAGTGGAAGGTGATCAAATATTCCAGAGAGAGAGAGCAAGGCAAGCAGTTTATCTCTGTTAATCTCATGCAACAGCCTTGAGCACGGTCATAGATTTACACTTCCCATCAAGTAGTTCAATGAATTCTGACTCTCATCTTACACATTGCTTCAAAAACTCTTCTCCAATTCTCTTTCCTGCTATTTTCTTCTGTTTCCTCACAACTTAAGCTCTTTACCCCCCTACTCTTGATATCTTGCTCTGAATACATTTTATTTTCTCTTTCTAGTTCTTATCTTCTTGGTTTCCATTTTGAAAAAAGAAACTGGAAAAGATTTTTTTTTAAATCCAGAATGTAGCAGAATGATTCATTCAAAGTGAAGAGGTCTCATAAAATAAAATTCTAAAAGCCTATACTTCATATATATTTTTTACCATTACAGACTCCTGAGAGAAAAGTTAGGAATGTATTTTTCCACACAGAGTTAGACAGCCTGCTCTTGGGTTTCTAAGATTTGACCTTCATTTAACCCACCAGGGCAGTAATCTTTTACTTTTGACAGGAAAGGAAGCAATGTGAGAATAGCAAATGTGAACCATCTTTACAAAAACTATAACAATGTGCGTTGAGACCAGTGCACCAGGGTACGTTGAAATTTTCCTTGGAGGAGTGGGAAATGGAATTAATAGATATTTTAGTATAATTTTTCTACAAAATGATTTGAAATCCCCCCCCCTCGTGCCCCTTTTGTATATCTTATTCTGGGAGAACATGAGTTGAACTCTCCATGTTTCAAAGGCTGACAATGGAGAAACGGAGCAAGTCATGTGGACACTCCAGGGATTGTGAAATAAGAAGGGTCTGGGAACCAGTGGTCTATCTGTTCTGGATGCCGATGAAGGACATATAAGAATGGGTGGGCTTGGCCGTAGGGGAGAAGAGTTATTCCCTCAGTAGGAGGATTGTGCAGGCTTGGTTAGAAAGCTGTGGTGAAACAGCACCCACAAACATATGAGGTTCAGGCTGTGTAGAACTGGGGCAATCACCTTAACTATGACTCAATAGCTGGCCCTGCAGGGGGCTGGGCCTACAAACATTGGAGGCATGCCAGGATGATAGGCCAAGCCAAGAAAGGTGTAAGGAGCTTCTCCTCTATGATGGATGCGGGACTTCCTAACAATTGTGATCCGTAGGATACACAGTTGATTTTCATTAAATTAGAGGCAATAAAGAAATGGAACTCTGTCTCCCAGAAAGTCTAAGCAATTCATTCCCATTAGAAATTACTCTGGTATGCTGCCACAAACGAAACCTGCCAAAACGACATCCACTGCCATCAAGTATATTCTGACTTCTTATGAAACTATCCAATGGAGCCCTGCCCCAGAGGGTTTCCAAGGCAGTAACTTTTACAGAAGCAGACCACCTGTGTTATTTGGGTTAAACTAGAGAAACAAATTCATAGACACGGGCTGAGCCCTGGTGGCGTAGTGGTTGTTTGTGGGACTGCGACCCACTGGGATGGAGGTTCAATTCCAGCAGTAGGGCTGGGCCTCCTACTCCCACCACCAGAGAGCAGTGATGCCCCCACCCCAAAAAAAAGTAGAAAAAAAACCAAAACAAATTCATAGACACGCAAATGGATATAAGGGTACAGTTTATATACAAGAGGAATAGGACACTAAGAAAGCATCCCAACCCAGTCCAGTTCAAAGTCCTAAGTCCGATTATTAGCCCAAATGCCCAATACCATAACGTCTCCTTCTATAACGTCTCCTTCTGACTCACGAAGTCACAGGTCAGTGGGTGCAGAATCCCAGTGCTGGCAGGGGTCTCCCCATGGCTCCTCGCTTCCAGGGCTCAGGGTCCATCAACAGCATCCACTGATGGTAGAGGTAACTCATCACTGGCAGGGCTCCCACATGGCTTCGCCATCTTCAGAGGTTTGGTTTCATCAGGGTAAGGGCATGTGGCTTCTCCTGTGGCTCCTTCAGCTCCTTGGACACTGCCATCTTGTCTTGTCTGTAATTCATTGTCTCTCTAAGATTAACTTCCAACAACTAGGGAGATAATTTCATCTCCATGAGGGAAATATTGTGAGATTTCCCAAAAGTCTCAGGAGAAAGCCATGCCCACACAGAGGCCTCATTGACTACTCAATGGCTATCTCCAGATTAACAGGCTAGACTCCATCTCAATCATGAAATTAACACAAGCATATGACTGCCACACCACCATACCTTTCTTCTGCTGAGCAGTAGTGGGCTCATACTGTTGACCTTTTGGTTAACAAACACTTTAACCACAAGATGGTTTTGATCAGGGCCTGAGCCCCGGTGGCGTAAGTGGTTGAGTGTGGGACTGCGGCCTGCGGGCTTAGCGCTTCAAATCCAGCGGCCGCTCTCAGAAGTAGCACTGGGTAGCTCCCAGGACCACCAGAGGGCAGTGATGCCCCCAAAATAAAAAAATAAATACATAAATAAAAAGAACAATCAAAACAAGATGGTTTTGATAATCCAAGGATAACTGGGAAGCCCTATTTCCTGATAAGTCCTCTCTAGATAAAACTTTTTTCAAAGATGTGGACTGCTCCTTGTCTGGCTGATAGAAGATGATGTGACCAACTAGAGACGATAAAGAGTCTAAAGCTGCCTGTGCTGTATGGCATATTAGAAAAAGAAGCACACACTTTGAAGTTAAATTCTGGTTGTTATGCTGATGACTAAACATCTGTAAAATCCTGAGGAGTTACCTATCCCTCTGAGTCTTTGAATAAAATGAGATCATGTTTAGCACGCCTCACTGCCATTGTTTGATTCCACCTCATGGCAATCCTACAGGACATGGTAGAATGGCTCCTATGGGTTTCTGATGTGGTGGCTCTTTACTGGAGTAGAAAGCCTCATCTTTCCCCCATGGAGCAGCAGGTGGTTTCAAACTGCTGACCTTGTGATTGGCAACTTAGTGGGCTCCTGTGCCAGGGCTCCTGTGGCACATAGAGTTATTGTATTGAATAAAACGAATGATGTTGATGTGGAACTTGCTGAATCGGTGGCCTAATTGTAAATCAGAGAAAGTGAGATCATACTAAGGCTCTCTCTCTCTTCAATTGATGTCTGTTGTTGTTAGGCATTGTTTGAGGTTGTTCCAACTTATAGAGATCCTGTTTCCGTTTAATCAGAATGGAGTTAGTCTAGTCTGGTGACATCCTCACATTCATTGCTATATTTGAGCCCATCATGCAGGCATCATGTCAATCCATCTACTTGAAGTTCTTTCCTTTTTTTTTTTTTTTTTTTGCTGACCCTCTTCTTTATCAAGCATGATGTCCTTTGCCAAGGACTTGTCCTTGACAAGATGTTCAAAGCACATGAGATCAACTCTTGTCTTGCTTGTTTCAAAGGAGCTTTCTAATTGTTTTCTTCCAAGACAGATTTATTCATTTTCCTGGTAGACCACAGTGCATTCCATACATTTTCCAGCAAAATAATTGAAATATATCTATTTTCCTTATTCACCATCTAGCTTTCACAGGCACAGAAGACAACAAAAAATGCACTGGCTTGGGTCAGCTGCACCATAATCCTAAACTCAAACTCTTTGATTTTCAACATTCCTGCCCTCTCTCCCCCCAATCTCAAAAGGCTTTATTGATAGACATGCTTTAGAAAAGGACCCTCAATCCTACTGCTTCCAACCCCAGGATGAAGGGCTGCACACAGGATGGGCACATCAAGCAGAGACAATGGGGACACAAGGCTGGGGATGCTGTTCTGTCCCCCTCTTCCTCATAGATTCAGTAATAGCTACAAGACTATTCCTGTGACTTAAACAAGAAATTGATTTCTTTCTCAGCACTTTTTACTGAGTCACTACCATGACTGAGATTCTTACCAAAGGGAATACAGAAGTCCTTCATGACCACAAGAAGAAATGCCTCTGCTCAAAGCAAGCACTGCACACTGCCCGGCTTGATGGCCTTGAGGTACATTCATTGTTGGCCATCGTCCTGTTGGAGAAAAGTCACAGGTGCACAGGTCCCGATGGAGAGTGTTCCTTCCCTTGGTGACCTTGTCCACCTCCCACAGCCCAAGAGGGTTTCCCAGCTGCCTGACTTTTAATATTTAAGAAGTTTTCTTTAGCTGACTTAACCAACACAACACTTTGATCTCTTTTTTTTTTTAACTTTGAGCAGAAAGGAATTTACTGGTAGAGTTACAGTAGTTTGTAGAATTGACTAGTAGGCTAGAAAACCAAGCTCTGAAAATGGGGAGAAACTAAGGAAGGCTGGGCAACAAGGATTGCTACACAATCTCTGATTAGGACATGCTCTCCCCTCACCCTCACTTGGGTGGAGAGCATGGAGTGACATTGGGGTATGCAACAGGTCAGCAAGGGGAGCGAAGTAATGAAATCCTTGAGGAATAACAAAAATAGACTTTGGAGACAGAATGTGGCACCCCATCAGGCTCGACTGGAAAGCACATAGAAACCCCAATGACCAGACCTTGAGTTATTTATAGGCTTTTCCATTTTTCAGTGGCTTTGTTTTTGTTGTTGCTTTGTTTTGGGCTGCTTTTCTGTTTTGTTTTGTTATTGATTTGTTGGTCTTGACTTCCTCTGTTGTTTTGTTTGACTTTGGTTTTTGTGCTTATTAATGTCTCTACCTGTCTATCTAGAACGGTTAGGAGGGATAGACATTTCAGAGATGAAAAGAATGGAACCAGTGGTTCTGGGGGGATATGGGAAAAGGAGATGTGGGAGAAAGGAAGGGTGAGAGACTAACCCAGGAATAAGGGAACAACAAGTGATCTAAAATCGAAGCCAAGAAGGTCATAGGATGCCTGGTGGGGCTTAATCAAGGGCAAGGTAGCAGTGAGGAATTACTAAACCTGAATGAAGACCAAACATGATGTTGGGACAAAAGGAAAGTAAAAGAAAATAGAGGAAAGAACCGGGAGACAAAGGAGATGCACATATGTAAATGTATTTATAACAAGATGGGAATAGAATTATGTACTCACATCTATATGTTAAGAATTACTGTTGTAAATGGACATTGAGTCTCTGTTCAAACACTCCCTGAGCACAAGAACACTTTGTTCTAATAATTTGGCATTTTGTGATGTTCACCTTCCTGACACATTCGCTGAAGACAAAATGGGTGCGTAAGAAGCAAATGTGGTGAAGAAAGCTGATGGTGGCCAGCTATCAAAAGCTATAATATCTGGAGTCTTAAAGGCTTGAAGAGAAATGAGGGACCAGCTAGCTGAGAAGCAACAATGCCCACATGGAAGAAGCACACTGTGATCATGAGGAGTTCATGGGATCAAGTATGAGGCATCTAAGACCCAGAACAAAATCATACCCAATGTGAATGGGGAATGGCCTGGAGTGGAGACCCAATGCCCATATGTAGATTATTGGACCTCCCCTCACAGAAGGGTCACAGCAAAGAGATGAGCCAGTCAAGGTGCAGTATAGCACCAATGAAACACAAAACTTTCCTTTAGTTTTTTGGTGCTTCCTTCACCCCACTCTCATGACCATAATTCTACCTTACAAATTGGATTAGACCAGAACATGCACACTGCTACAGATAAGAGCATGCAACACAGGGAATCCAGGATAGATAACCCCCGCCCAGAGCCAACAATGAAAATAGAGATACCAGGAAGATTAGGAGAGGGTGAGGGGGGGGGAAGGGGTATATATCCCAAGGATCAACCTAGAACCCTCTCCTAGAGGGATGTACAATGGAAAAGTGGGTGAGGGGTGATGGAGGATGATGTAAGATATGAAAATAATAATCTATAACTTATCAAGGGTTCATGAGGGAGGGTGGGGGGGGAGGTGGAAGAAATGGGCAGCTGGTATCAGGAGCTCAAGTTGGAAGAAAATGCTTTGAAAATGATGATGGAAGCCTATGTGCAAATGTGCTTGACACAGTGGAAGAATGTATGGATTTTGATAAGAAATGTAAGAGGTCCTAATAAAAGCATTTAATAAAAAATTTAAAATAATGCATTTCTACTGCAAGACATCCCCCAAGTTTTAGGCAGTTATGTTGGTGTCACTCACTCGCTTTTGATTTCTTGATGGTTTTCCTGTGGGTGTTAATCGTGGATCCAAGTTAAATGAAATCATTGACTGCGCCAGTCTTTTGTTATTGCTGTTTATCACAAATGTGTTAGGAGGATTTTTTGCTTTCTTAATGGTTGAGATGTAATCCATCCTGAAGGCAATAAATAGTCTTTGATCTTTGTCAGTAAGTGCTTGGATTCCTCCTCACTTTCAGCAAGCAACTTGTGTAATCTGTATGTCACAGGTTGTTCATGAGTTTTCCTCCAAACCTGGTTCCTCATTCTCCACCAGAGTCCAACTTCTTACATTTTTTGCTTAGCCTGAAGATTAAATAAGTATGGGGAAAGGCTACAACCCTGACACATACCTTTCCTAATATCGAATCACACAGTTTCTGTCTGTGTGCAGGTTCCATGTGAACACAATGAATTGCTCTGGAATTTCCACTCTTCACAATGCTACTCATAGTTTATTATGATCAACATAATGAAATGTCTATTCACTTCTAATTATTAGACAGGTAATCATTAATGAAACAGATGTACCTTTTTCTGGCATTCTCTGTTTTCAGTGAGGAGCTATACAACAGCAGTAATGATGTCCTCCATCCTAGGGAGCTGGCTTAAATTTCTGGTAGTTCCCTGTTGTACTTCTGCAACTATTCTATCTTCAGCAAAATTACTTATATGTGATTTTAAACAGTGTGTTACTGTTTGATACTTTCTGCATGCTGTTGGATTACCTTTCTTTTTACAAATAATTTTACTGGAGATTATTTTTAAAAATAATTTTATTGGGGGCTCATACAGCTCTTATACAATCAATACATACATCTATTGTATGCAAAACACATTTGTATATTTGTTGCCATCGTCATTCTCAAAACATTTTCTTTCTACTTGAGCATTTAGCTCCTCATATCCCCACTCCCCCTCACTCATGAGCCTTGATAATTTATAAATGATTATTATTTTGTCATATCATACACTGTCCGGTGTCTCCCTTCACCCACTTCCCTGTTGTCTGTACCCCATGGAGGAGGTTATATGTAGGTCCTTATAATTGGTTCACCCTTTCTACTCCACCTTCCTTCCACCCTCTCAGTACCACCACTCTCACCACTGGTTCTGAAGGGATCATCTGTTTTGAATTCCCCATGTTCCCGGTTCCTAGCTGTACCAGTGTACATCCCCTGGTCTAGCTGGATTTGTAAGGTAGAATTGGGATCATGATAGTGGTGGTGGTGGGGGAGAGGGGGAAGTATTTAAGAACTGGGAAAGTTGCATATTTCATTGTTGCTACACTGTACTTCAATTGGAGACTCTTCTGTAAGGGGATGTCTCCTCACCTGCTGATGGGCTTTGGGTCCCAAATCTGTACTCCTCCTCATTTATAATGATATAATTTTTGTTCTTTGATGCCTGATAACTGATCCCTTCAACACTTCATTTTCACACAAGCTGGTGTGCTTCTTCCATATGGATTTTGTTGCTTCTGAGCTAGATGACCACTTGTTTACTTCAAGCCTTTAAGACCCCAGACGTTATTCCCTTTGATAGTCAAGCACCATCAGCTTTCTTCACCACTTTTGCTTATGCACATTTGTCTTCAGTGATCGTGTCAGGAAGGTGAGCATAATGGAATGCCAATTTAATAGAACAAAGTGTTCTTGCATTGAGGAAGGACTTGAGTGGAGATCTAATGTCCATCTGCTGTCTTAATACTAACCCTATAAGTATATGTATGGAGATCTGTTTTCCCATCATTATATATACATATATTTACCTATGTTCATGCTGGTATTTAGACCTCTATAAATACCCTTCATCTCCCAGTTCCTTCCTCTGTTTCCTTTTACTTTCCTCTTGTCCAACTATCATGTTCAGCCTTCTTTTTTGAGGGGTTTCAGTAATTTCTCTCAGTTACCGTACTTTTGATTAATCTTTATCAGGCCTCTCACACCCAGCTTGTCATTGATTTTGAATCACTTGTTCCATTATCCCTGGGTTGGTCAACACCACCTCTTTTCCCCCTCCTCCCCATCATCCATGCCCTCCATCCCACTTCCTGACACATCAGTCCCATTGTTTTCTCCTCCAGAATGTTCATCCAACATATCTTATCTATATAGACTTGCACAGATAATATGTACAAAAAACACAAGACATAATAAGATGAAGCAACCAGAGAATACAAAATGATGACAACAAAAACCCAATGTCCAGAAAAAAATATATAAATAAGTTAAAAAATAAAAATAACAAAATAAAAACCTGCAAATAGTTCAAGGTCTGTTTGTTGACATCCAGGAGTGTCTCCCAGTTGAGTCTGATGGGGTGTCACACCCTGGCCCCAATGTCTATCCTTGGCACTCCCTCAGGAACTCCAAGCTCTGCTGCACACCCTTAGTGTTTTGCCTTGGTGTTGTAGGATCAGACAGGGTACAATCCCGACCCTGCTTCTTCATTGTTGTCCCTGTAGGGCCTTGGGTCAGCAAGGGATTCTGTGTTTCAAAGTGGGGCTAGCCATATGGTCTTCTCTTTGCATTAGCTGTTCTGAGTGGGGATATCATCCTTAAAGCTTGGTGGGCGAGGAAGCATTCCACTCTCTCTTCCTCCTGCTTGATTTGTTCTTGTGTGCTCTGGTTAGACATGCCCCTCTCCCTGAGCTGCAGTTTCAGTGCTGTCCTCCAAAGCAAACTCCCCTGAGGGGGGTGGGGTGGCACGAGGTGGCTGTTCTTGGGAATGGGGTTGGGTGGTCAGACCTCTCCACTTTATTGGGGATTCTTACAGTTCTTTGGATTACCTGTCTTTGGAATGAGTGGGATTTCCTCCATTTGATTGCTCAGGTGTTCTGAATTTCTTGGTATGGACCAATGAGCTCTTCCAGCACTGCATCTGTTTTTTGAGACATCTCAGTTGATATCTTGCAATTTCTGGTTCTTGGTTTTCACTAAGGCCTTTAGTGTAGCTTGGGCTTCTTCCTTCAATACCATTGGGTCCTTATGGTTTTTTTCTTTCCAAACTTCAGTCTTTTATTTTTTTTCAATGGCATACAAGTAACATGTCATACAATTCAATTGTACAGTAACGTTACAAAGGTTTATGCAACCATCACAACTGCCATTTCAGGACATTTTCTTCTTCCTTATACTCATTATAGCTAGCTCCCTATTTTCTCTCAGTCTCTCTTGTCATGCCCTCAGGAAAGAATTAAGCCAGTGACTCACTATAGATTTACCTACCACTCACTCTTGATCATATGCTACCCTCCTGAAATGGTGGAATATTGACTTAAAAAATACACAGTGACTCTGTGTATCACTTCTATTTTTTATGCCATTCAATAATTTCCCCATAGAGTATTTCGCTATTACAACTTGAGACTTGAATTGCTTCTTCTTCACTTCTTTCACTTTTAGAAATGTCAAACATAGTTTCCCTTTTGGTTTTCTAACTCCTGTTCTTTGCACATTTCATTATACCACTTTGTCTTCTTAAGCTGCTCATAAAGTCTCTTTTCAGTTCTTTCATATCATAACTTTTTCCTTTATTTAAGAGAACGTTTTAGAGGGTTTTTTTTGAAGATTCTTTCGGCATTCATTTCTAACCCCCCCCCCCCATCTTTTCTGACTTTAAAATCATCATTTATTTCCTTCATGATTGATGTCCTTGGTGTCACCCCAGAAGTCTAGTCTTCACTCATTAGTGTTTAATGTGTCAAATCTATCTTTGAGATAGTTTCTCAGTTCCAGAGGGTTATTCTCCAGGTATGCATGTGTGCAATTTCATACTTTGTATTAAGTGACAGATTACAGAGTGGAAGATAAGTTTTCTGTTCAATAATTCATACATATTTTGTTGCAGTGCTTCCACAGTACTGCAGAGTGCCATCATTTATGCCACTGTCTTTTTGTGCTTCCTGTTTCCTTTCCTTCTCTTTCCTGCACTCTGCATTTGGTCCTTGGATTAAATGCTACCCTTCTGGTCTTAAACAGTTGATTATTCTCACACCAGAATGAGTTCAATTCCAGAAATGAAGAGTGAGTAAAGGTTTTAGTCTTGTGTATGAGGTGGAGGTTTGGGGGGGGGGCATGGTCTCAATAGTCTTTGTCCAACCAATAAGCCTAGTCTCATTCATTATTTTTATTTCTGTTTCACATGTTCCTCTCATTCTCTCTAAAATCCAAATTCACTGCCATCAAGTCCATTCTGACTCATAACAGCCATACAGGATAGAGCAGAACTTTCCATTGTAAGTTTGTGAGACAACATCTTTAGGGGAGTGGAAAGCCTCCTCTTCCTCTTGCAGAGTGGCTTGTGGGGTGCTACTGATGACTTTGTGGGTAGAAACCCCATGTGTAATCCGCTATACCACTTTGGTGTATCTCTTCCACTCTGATTCCATCCCTTTCAGAACAGTGGGAGTCAGGCCCCATCTAGGTAGTTGGTCGCAGGGTTATTTGAAACTGGTGCTCATTTGGTCCATTAGTCTATTTGGACTAAATGCTTCCATGCATCTCATTTTTATCACTGCTCTTTCCTCAAGATTTGAAGAGATCTATAATTGTACTATGCACACTTTGCCTCTTTGAATTGTTTGAATTTTCTTTAGCTCAAGTCAGAACTTGCAAATAAACAATTGGTAAGATGTTCTGTAGCTGGCCTTTAAACTTGTTTTAGTTAATGATATTGTGCTTCTCTGTGATCTCATCCCACAAATTTAATCCATTTGGTTCCTGTGTATTCCATCTGGTGAGGTCCACATAGTCACCATCTATGTTATTGAAAAAGTAGTTGTGCTTTTTTTTTGTGGACATCACTGTCCCCGGATGGGAGTAGGAGGCCCAAGCTTCCTCCTGGAGAGCTGCTGCTGGGTTTGAACCTTCAACCCTGTGGGTCGCAGTCCTGCACTCAGCCACTACACCACCGGGGCTCAGCCGAAAAAGTATTTGCAGTGAATATGTTTTTGGTTTTGTAAAATTGTATCCTATTCTATCCAGTGTTATTTCTATCACCAAGGTCATGCTAATCAACTACAAATTCTTCTTTATTTCTTACTTTTACATCTCAATCGCTAGACATTATAAATGCATCTTGACTGCATGTTTGATCGATTTCAAATTATAGAAATTGGTAACGTTTTCTATTTCTCCACTTGGCATTAGGATTGGTATGGAAATGTGAATAATGGTTATGTTAACTGGTCTTCCTTGGGAGCATATGGATATTATGCCATCATTGACAGTGTTGCATTATGAGGAGGTCTTGAAATATTTATTGTAATAATCAGTGTATCAGCATTTTATTCAATATATCATTCCTGGCAGAGCAAGTCATATGGTTTCTGATTCAAAAATGAGCAAGACTGGTCCACTTGAACTCACCTCTAATATTGATCTTTATGTGCTCTATTTCATTTTTGATGGCTTCTGATTTTCCTACATTCATTACTCATACATTCTATGTTCTGATTGTCAATGGATGTTTGCAGCTGTTTCTTCTCATTTTGAGTCATGCAAGATCAGATAAGGTCCTGAGAGCAATCTCCATGTCTAGGAGTCCTGATGGTGTAGCGATTATGAATTGGGATGCTACTGTAAGGTCAGCAGTTCAAAACAATCAGTGGGAGAAAAATGAGACTTTCTATTCTCATAAAGAATTATAGTCTTGAAAACCCAGGGGGGCAGTTCTATCCTGCCCGATAAGATCACTATGAGTTCAACTTGACTTCATGATGATGAGTTTGAGTGATGGTCTACTCTTTGAAGAGGCAACTCTTCTGCAGGTGAGTACCCTCCTACCTGAAGAGCTCATCTTATCAGACAATATTTCACTCTTATTCACAACATTTTCCTTGGTCCTTTTTAAAAGACGTAGATGGTTCTTTCTAGTCTATCTTACTTTAGAGTACAGATCACTTCAGAACCAACCCCAGAAGTCCAGATTATATTAGGTTTATAAGAGTCATTCTAATTCAAGAGTGTTAACTCACATGGGTTGGCTGTAGGTCAAGCTAACTAAGGAAGTAAGAGCCATTATAGTATGGAGTGGAGACAATGAGTTAGTACCGTTATTTTTGTTTGGCTCCACTTTAGCCTATCTAATTTAGAAAACCATTTGATCCTCGATGTGTGAACACAGTTGGCAAGACATTTTTGCCATGGTGTTCTATGAGATAGTACCCCACTCCACGACCAGCCATAAACTCCAAGAAGCAGACACATGAACTAAGCTATGACTCTCTTTGCTCACAGCTAGAATTTCTGCATCCATAGTGAATGATAAAGTGATTTCCCATTCTATGTGAGACATTTGATTTTTCAGTTATTCTACTGAGATATAATTAATATAGCATACGATTCAATACTTCAAACATATTAAGAAAGCTGTGCAACCATTACCACACTCAACTCTGGAGAAGTTTCTTCTTTCTTGCACTCATTGCTGTTGACTTCCCATTTCCTCTCAACCTCCTCTTCTATGCCCTTAAATATTTATAAATTCTGCTGCTGTCTTCATAGACCTACCCATCCTGACTTTCCTGTACAGAAAAACACACAAAACAAAAAACAAACAAAAAAGGACCATGCAATAACAACTAAATAAAACAGAGAAAAAGATCAATCAGAAAGAAAGCAGACCACATCTTTTTTTTTTTTAATGAGGAAGGTCAGGGTGCAGTGTAGTATGATACAACTTTCCTCTAGTTTTTCAATTCTTTCTCATCTCCATTATCCTGATCCCAATTCTATTGTACAAATTTGGCTAGACCAGAGGATGTACAGTGTTACAGATAGGAATTGGAAACATAGGGAATTTAGAACAAATAAGAGAGAAGGGGAGGTGAGAGAAAGAGGTGGTGTTGACCCACCCACGGACAAAGGAACAATAAGTGATCCAAAATCAGTGACAAGAAGGGTGTGAGAGGCCTGGTAGGGATTGATAAAAGGTAACGTAATGGAGAAATTACTGAAACCCAAATGAAGGCTGCGTATGATAGTGGGACAAGAGGAAAGTAAAAGGAAAGAAAGGAAAGAAATAGGAAGTAAAGGGCATTTATAGAGGTCTAAATACTGGCATGTATATAGGTAAATATATTTATATATGAACATCATATACTTATAGGGTTAGTATTAAGGGAGCAGATGGACATGGGACCTCCACTCACATACTTACTAAGCACAAGAACACTTTTTTCTATTAAATTGGTATTCCATAGTTCTCACCTTCCCGACACGATGACTGAAGACAAATGTGTGCATAAGCGAATGTGTTGGAAAAAGCTGATGGTGCCTGGCTATGAAAAGATATTGCATCTGGGATCATAAAGGCTTGAAGGTAAACAAACAGCCATCTAGTTCAGAAGCAACAAAGCCCACATAGAAGAGAAGAAGCACACCAGCTTGTGTGAACATGAAGTGTTGAAGGGATCAGGTGTGAGGTATCAAAGAACTAAAAATTATATCATTGTAAATAAGGGGGAGTACAGTTTGGGGGCCCAAAGGACATCTGTAGGTAACTGGACATTCCCTTACTGAAGGTTTCCAGGAGGAGATGAGACAGTCAGGGTGCAGTTTAACAATGATGAAACATACAACTATCCTCTAGTTCTTCAAGACTTCCTCCCCCTCCACTATCACAATCCTAATTGTACTTTACAAAACAGCTAGATCAGAGGATGTATGCTTGTACAGATAGGAACCAGAAACTCAGGGAATTCTGAACAGATAATCCCTTCAGGATCAATGGTGAGAGTGGCGATACCAGCAGGGCAGAGGGAAGGTGGGAAAAAAAGGGAAATTGATTATAAGGTTCTACATATAACCTCTTCCCTGGGGTATGGACAAGAGAAAAGTGGATGAAGGGAGATATCAGGCAGTGTAAGATATGACGAAATAATAATAATTTATAAATTATCAAGGGTTCATAAGGGAGGGGGAGTGGGGAGGGAGAGAAAAAAATGAGGAGCTGATTCCAAGGGTCTAAATAGAAAGCAAATGTTTTGAGAATAATGAGGACAACAAATGTACAAATGTGCTTGACATACAATGGATGGATGTATGGGTTTTGATAAAAGTTATATGAGCCTCCAATAAAATGATTTTTAAAAAACCAATTAAATAAAAATGAATCAAAGGGGGGATTGAATGGCAGATGCTGTTATATCCCTGCTTAATTACAGCTGCTAAAATCCACTTTACAATGCTCTTTGTCTTATAGCAAGGCTATTTATATTCCTAACCTCTGGTTAGTGGGAATTCATAGGGAAGTCAACTTATGTAAAGCCAAACCAACTCACTGCCATCAAGTTGATGCAGACTCATAGTGATTCTAGAGGATCCCAGCCTCCCTGGGCTTCTAAAACTCTAGGGACCTTGCAAACGGATTTTGGGCTTCCACTATCATTCTGAAAACTAGGTGTTTAGAATTTAGGCTCTGATACCATTTCCTTCTCCAAGTTCATGCAAGGTATTCTTATTCATGCTTATGACTTAGAGATGAGACCTATGATATATTTTTCCATAAATAAAAGTCTAAGTAGCATGCATTTCTCAATTATGTAGACATTTAACAAATGCATATCAGCTGACTAGATAAAAGAGTCCAACATTTATTCTCTCAAATTGGAGGAGTATACAATTGGTAAAGGCAGAGTCTAAATGTAAGGAAGGTCCTAAAACAGAGACTTAGTTCTACACTCCTAGTCTTCCTTCTTCTTCTTTTAACATTAGCGCTTTTGTACTTGTGGTTTTCTCACTTAGTTTCCGTGTTGTTGAGAAGAAAGTGGAGTGCAATTTGTTTTAGGTGTCAACTCTTTCAGATGGCGCACTTAATGTTTGCACAAAACAAAACAGCTGATGAAGCAGTTCACGAATCTAGGAAGATCAAAACACACATTTGCATGCTTACTGATTTGCCAACTTTACTTATGAGGAAAAAAGTAATTAGTAACCAGTGCATTTTCTTCTTCTTCTTCATTTTTTTTTTTGGCCAAGTTGTGCTTTCTTCTCCCCACCATATTTAAAATATACAATGTAAATGATTGTACAATATACATTTAAAATGTACACTGTCAATGATTGTATAATATCCATATTCTTTCAAGAAAGGTCAGCTAACATAATGGTGATTCACTTTCAATACCAACCACTAATGCCCAAAATGAAGAAATAGAAAATGCTACCCATTTCTCTAATTTGAAATTGATCTAACATGCAATCACAATCCATTCATAATTACTAGTGATTGAGACATGCATTTCTATTTATTAAAGGGTGATATATTTGTCAAATGATATCACTGGAAAACATTGTGAAATTTACACTTTTGTAACTCAGCAAGCAATATCCCTGCCACTAGGGTCAACTTTAGGAGCCCTGATGGTACAGTGGTGAGTTGGGCTAGTACTGTTAAGGTCAGCAGTTTAAAACCATCAGCTACTCTGCAGGATCAAGATGATAATTTCTACTCCTGTAAAGAACTATAGTCTTGGAAACCCTGATGGGCAGTTGTATCCCAGTATGAGTTCGACTTGACTTGATCACAGTGAATTTGCATGATAGTTAATCCTACTTGAAGAGGCAGCTCTTCTGCAGGTGAGTACTCTCCTAACTGAAAAGCTCTTCTTATCAGACAGTGTTCCACTGCTGTTCAAAATGTCTCCCAGTGATATCATTTGAACTGATATAGGGAAAATTCTCAAAATGGGTTCGAGATTTTGTTACACTAACAAATATGCTACCCTTTAATAAATAGAAATGCAGATGTTTCAATGAAGAAAAGCACAACTTCAGTGGAAGTGAAGCAGTTGATAATGGCCAGAAAAGATTGAAAGAGTGTCTATACATCACCAACAGTACACATTTATATTTAGAATGTTGCACTGTTTGCCCATTTGTGGGAGAAATGAAAGAGTATAGAGAGTACTTTCACCTAATTTTCAAATTATTGGCTGTCTATTGATAAAAAGAAGGCATTTTCCCACTCTATAGCAAAGGGACTGTTTTTCTTTTTTAAGTTTTATTGTGAATTAGATGAAAGTTTACATTTCAGATCATAATCTCTGTATTCAACTTTTAAAACAAAATGTCAAGCTCTTAATAGCTTTCCCTGTCCCTTCCCATTTTTTTCTTCTCACTCTTGTTGAATGTTATCATCTCCTTCTTCCAAGTTAATGTCTGTTGACACTCCAGCCTCTTGCTTCCCCTTCCCTCCCTGCCCCTCCATCAAGGAGGGGAATCAACTCAGTGGCTGCACCCTGGAAATCATCCCAGTCTCTTTCTTTTGGTATAAAAACCTTTGTCTTGATTTTTTATTTTATAACAGTGACTACATAAAATAATTGTCCTTTTGTGGCTGACTAATGTCATTCAAATAATGTCCTCTAAAATCATTCATGACACAAAGTATTTCACAGTTTCATCATGATTCTTTCGCAGTGCAGAGCACTCCATCCATTGTGTGTAGATACCAAAATTTATTTATCCATTCTTCCACCAGTGGGCATTTAGGCTGCTTCTGTCTTTCTGGTATTGTGAATAGTGCTGCAACGAACATTGGTGTGCACATATTTGATCGAGCTTTGCTCCATATTTCTTGATGGTCTATTCCAAGTAGAGACATTGCTGGGTCATATAGTATTTCTAGCTCCAGACTATTCTCTCCTGATAGCATGTTCAAAGTACATGAGATGAAAATGCAGCCATCCTTGCTCCTGGGTAATACTGGCCATACTGTCTTGATCTCTATGCATTTCATTTTTGGCAACTCCTAATGTTCCTATATTTGTGCTTCATATATTCCAATTTCCAATTGTTAATTGATAGTTTCAGCTGTTCCTTCTCATTTTGAGTGTGCCCCATCAGCAAGCACAGGCCCCCAACAGTCTGGAGGTGAAAATGATAGGACTGATGGCTCCCGGGGCAGGGGGGGAGGGGCATGGGAGATGGAGAAGAGGAGGGAAGGAGGTGGTGACCAAACAAGGGATAAGGGAACAAGTGATTCAAAATCAATGACTAGGTGGGTGTGAGAGGTCTGATAGGGCTTGATCAAGAGTAATGTAAGAAAGAGAAAATACTGAAACCCAAATGGAGGCTGAGCATGATAGTAGGACAAGAGGAAAGTAAAAGGAAATAGAGGAAAGAACTGGGGGAGGGTGTTAAAGGGCATTTATAGAGGTCTAAATATAAGCATGTACATAGGTGAATATATTTATATATGATCACCTCCAGACTGTTTATCCAGCCTATCTTATCTAGCTAGACCTGCAGAGATAACAAAATGTACCAAAAAAGGCATCATAAGATGAAGCAACCAAAGAAAATAAAACAATGATAACAACAGCAAAAAACCAATATTATTTAAATATGTATAAATAAATAGAAATAATAACAATATAAAAACCTGTAAATAGTTCAAGTCTGTTTGTTGATCTCCGGAAGTATTCCCCCGTTGAGTCAGATAGGGTGCCATACCCTTGCCTCAAAGTATATCCTTGGCACTCCCTTGAGAACTCCATGCTTTGTTGCACTCAGCGTTTTATCATAAGCAAATGTGGCGAAGAAAGCTGATGGTGCCCGGCTATCAAAAGATATAGTGTCTGGGGTCTTAAAGGCTTGAAAGTAAACAAGTGGCCATCTAACTCAGAAGCAACAAAGCCCACATGAATGAAACACACCATCCTGTGTGACCACAAGGTGTCCAAGGGATCCAGTATCAGGCATCAAAGAACTAAAATTTATATCTTTCTAAATGAGGGGGAGTGCACATTGGGGACCCAAAGCCCATCAATAGGTGAGGTGACATCCCCTTACAGAGGAGTTGCAGGGAGGAGATGAGCCAGTTAAGTTGCAGTGTAGTAACAATGAAATATGCAACTTTCTTCTACTTATCAAATGCGTCCTCCCTCCCACTATCATTATCCCAATTCTACCAGATAATCCAGCTAGACTAGGGCATGTGCGCTGGAGCTGGAAACCTTGGGAATTTAGGGTAGATGATCCCTTCTGAACCACTAGTGGGAGTGGTGATACTGGGAGGGTGGAGGGATGGTGGAGTGAAAGGGGGAGACCGATTTCAAGAATCTACGTATAGCCTCTCTGGGGTACGGACAATGGGAAAGTGAGTGAAGGGACACTTTGGACAGTGTATGATATGAAAAAGTAAAAACAATCTGTAAATTATAAAGGGTTCATGGGGGGAGAGGGAGTGGGAAGGGAGGGGAAACATGGGGAGCTGGTACTGGAGGGCCTACGTGGAGGGAGGATATCTTGAGAGTGATGATAGCAACAAGTTGTGCAAATGTGGTCTGTGTACAATTGTGATCATGATGGGAGTTGTATGAGCCCCCAATAAAATGATTTATTTAAAAAAGGAGGGGGAAAGAGGAGCTTATACCAAGGGTTCAAGTAGAAAATATTTGGAAATGAAGATGGCAATATGTGTGCAAAAATACTTGATACAAATAATGTATGGAATGTTATAAGAATTGTAAGAGCCCCCAATAAAATCATTGGGGGAAAAAAAGGTTGTGCTGTTCAGGTTTTGCTGTGGACCTAAATTTTGAACTCACTCAGTGAGATGAGGTTGTGCTGTTCAGGTTTTGCTGTGGACATAAATTTTGAACTCACTCAGTGAGTTGAACTGTACAGATCTTTGGTCCATGGTGTGACTGGGTTAGTTGTTTGCTTATTGTTGAAGTGTAAGTATTCTTTGTATATTTTGGATTAACATTTGCTTTCATGAGAGGATGTAGGTTGCTGGTTTAATTACTCCTCTCTTTACTGTAGTTAATGATATATCTTGGTTACATATGCTATTTTACTATCTTGGTCTCCTCCCTTCCCCTCTTGCCTTCTTTTGCACGAACTACTTTTCCTTCTCTTCCCACTCCCCTCCTCACTCTTCCTTAGATTCTTCCTTACACAATCATTTTATTATTCTTCCCAGAAAACACCCTAAAGATTACTTTATGACATATTGTTACCATTTCTAAGATAATCAGGAACATTCAAACCCAAACCAAATTCACTGTCATGGTGTGACTTCATGGTGTGAATACAAATTCATACTCACAGTGACCCTTTAGGACAGGGTAGAACTGCCCTTGTGGGTTTCTGAGACTGTAACTGTTTATGGGAGTAGAAAACCCCATCTTTTTTCCCATCAAGCCAGCTGGCAGTTTTGAACTGTAGAGTTTGTGGATTGTAGCCGAATGTGTAACCACTATGCAAATACATTAGGATACCTTATTTCCCCATGTCCTGACTTATGACCAATTGTTGCTATGAATTTTAATTCTCTTTCTATTTTAAATTTCACTGCAATATGGATGACAATTTACAGTACCAATTGGCTTTCCATTCAGCAGTTCATACATGCTTTGATTCATGACATTGACGCCAATCCCCCAAATGCAACGGACTTCTCACTTCCTTACTGTGTTGATCCTTTCCCACTTTTTCCTCTTCCTTCCGGCCATCTGAACTTGATCACTGGGCAACACTGCCTTTGTTCTCATGTGACTGGTAGCACTGGCGAGTGCCTACCTTCCTGGTGTTCCTGGTCACTTACCACTGGAGGTGGCTTACAGAGTTTTAGGGAGTCTAACAGCCAGTTTCAGGGGTTCCACTGGTCACCATCAAACCAGTAAGCCTCATCTTTTGTGGTTGTTGTGTCATGCTTTCATCACTCTCATCTTGGATACCGTGATCCCATTCAGAGCATTCAGCAGGGGAAACCTAGCATCGTCTGGTTCTTTTGGTCTCTAGGTCTTGGAGGCTGAAGTTAGTGTGGACCATTGGCCCTTTGGACTACTTGCCTCCATGCGTCTTTGATTTTCTTTTTCATTCTTTGCTTCAGATGTGCAGACACCAGTAGTTGTGTGTGATTCTACTTATATTTTAAGCCATAAGATAACATTTTATTATTTGATGCCTTCAATAAAATTTTAATTTATCTCTATGTTTATCTTTTCCATTTTTTCTGTCCATATTTCCATCTTAGATCATTTTCCTTCCCAAAGAACACCTGTTAAGATTAATTTAATGTGAATCTGCTAGTGATACATCCCCAAAGTTGACCTTCTTATACTGGAAAATTTCCAATTATTACTTCATTAATACTTTCTTCATTCCATTTCTTCCATATCTGATTGGAATGCTAATTGTTTAGGTATTTAACCTTCTGGGTCAGTGAGCATACTTTATTTTCTTATTTTCCATTTTCACTTACTATTTGGGGGAATTACCTCAAATTTATATCCAATTGTCATGAAGTCTGACCTCATGCTTGTTATTTTTAAAATGCTCATTGTTCTTCTTATTTTTTTTAAGTTTGTGGATGTTCCTGCCAATATTTCAATAGTGACCTCAATTAGCCTTTCTCATTTCATGTTTCTGTCTTTTGATTCTGATCCAAAAAGTGCAGATCACGCTTTAAAAAAATCATTTCATTGGGGCCCATTACAACTCTTATAACAACCCATACATCCATGTGTCAAGCACATTTGTACATTTGTTGCCATCAATCTTTTCAAAACATTTTATTTCTACTTGAGCCCTTGGTATCAGTTCCTCATTTTCTCTCTCCCCATTCTCTCCCTCAGAAACCATTGATAATTTATAAATAATTATTTTCATATCTTACACTAACCTCTGTCGCCCTTCACCCATGTTTCTTTTGTTCATCCCCCTGGGGCTGGTGGTGGTGACTATATGTTGTTTGATCACAGTTTTAAACCTTGATATATATTTAAAATTTTCTTTCTTGTATTTTATCTTTTCCTTTTAGTGTTGTGACTTGCATTCCTTGCCCTTCTGTATGATTTCTCTCTCTCTCTCTCTCTCACTCTCACATACACACACGCAACAAATCCATGTTCATTCCTAAAAATTCATCATGCTCTGAAAAATCACTCAAAAACCATAGACTTATAAGGAAAATAGAGTTAAGAGGCAATATTCAAATGCTTTATCAATGACACATTAAGGAAAATAAACCAATAATAACTTTAGCTCTGTTGTGTACATGTTCATGGTTTAAAAATATATTGATACTGTGATAAATCTACCGCTGTACAGTGAAAAGGGCCATAACGATGGGTGTGGCTCATTGCATGTGTGGAAGCTAGGTTTGTTAGTATGTGTGCTCTGAGCACATGAGCATCTACATGCTCTTAAATGACGCAACTGAGCTAGATGAAGGCTCACTTTCACCCAATGTTTCTCATAGATGGGGGTCATATGAACACTTACATTATGCATAAATGATCCCTATCATTTCAATCATACTGGGATATATTGGCATTTTTCCAACCACTATTAAAGCCCAACTGATGGAATGGGACCACAATCACTGAATCATTTGAGTAAACCAAACTCATTGCCATTGAGTCAATGCCAACTCAGGACACCTGGCAGGACAAAGTGGAGCTGTTCCAGTAAGTTTCTGAGACTAGAGCTCCGTATGGGAATACAAAGTCTAGTCTTTTTCCCGTGGAGTGGCTGCCGCTTTTGTACTCTTGGCCTTTCAATTAGCAGATCAGTGTGTCACCACTATACACCAGGGCTTTTTTTTCCTTCAGCTTTTATTGGCAGCATCTTTGTAATTCTGATCTTTATTTGCCTGTGAGGTTGGAAACATTAAATGCAAACTTCAGTTATCTTTTTTCCCCATGACGTTGAAAAAGCTGTCAATTATTTTTTTATTACTTCTTAATCATGTTATTGGGGGCTCGTGCATCACTTATCACAATACATACATGCATACACTGTGCCAAGCGCGTTTGCCTGCCCGCTGTTGTCCTCATTCTCCAAATCTCTGCTTTTCCACTGGAGCCCTTCATTTCAGCTACCCATCGCTTCCCCTCCCCACTTTCTCCGCCCTACCATCTCTCATTGCTTTATAAATTATTATTATTTTGTTATGTTTTACATTGCCCGATGTGTTTCCTCACCCTCTCCTCTGATGACCATCCTCCAGATAGGAGCTTCTATGTATGTCCTTGTGATGGGCTCCCCTCTCTACCCCAGCTTACCTACACCAGAACTCTTTAACAATTTGGGCAGAAATGCTTAACTGGGAGTCTAACTTCCTGTGTAAACACAAGAAAATACTATTGAAAAGCTCATGGGTGATTAACATGCTCACTTGGTGGTTACCAGAACTTAGGTGGAAAAAGCACTCTCTAGGCAGGGACACTTGTTATTTTTGGTGATGGGAAAGGTAATATAGAATGTGGGTTAAATGCACCCAGCTTGGAAAAGATAAATCATGTCACTAAAAAGGAAACAGAAGAAAAAAAAAGGAAACAGAAGAAAAGAAGATATTTTTCGTAAAGAATATTGCAAATGATTTGTAGCAACACAAACAACAACTCCCCCCCATCACAAATGTGTGTGTAGTTACACAATTGTCCCTCAGTACATGTGCATAGGTATGACTAAGTGGGTGCATATGTATCACAGATAGATGTATACACATATAGACATATGGGTGTGTATGAATGCATTTCATGTATATAATAAACCACATAGAAAATGCAGTTATAAAGATTTCTTAGTCATAGCTAAACATCTGATTTTCTGTGTTTGAGTGCGCAAGACCGTGTAATGGAACAACTGAGCTATTGGCATGCTATAGTTCATCCAGTGTGTGCTCCCCATTCCGAGACTCGAAGCAGCATCTGGGGAATTAAAGAGCTTGTAAGCAGCCACATCAAATACATCTATTGGTCTCTGCATACTTGCAACAAAAGAGAGAAGGAAGCCAAAGAGTCAGGCCAGCAAGCATATGCAGAATAACAGTCTGCATCTATCCCGAGACCAGAAGAACTCGAGGTTTTCCAGCGGACACTGCCAACTATTCTAGTCTGCACCAAAAAGGATGGGTCCTGATAGAACGAGATTAAGAAATGAAACAGATCTCAAATTCTTTAACAGTTTAAACATGATGAACTGGTTGAGACTAGATGATTCTGTGACCATCACGCTGAGAGATACTATTCAAATCTTAGACTAAAATTATCCCTAATTTTAGTGACTAAAAGTCACCTGTTAGCAACCAGCAGTTGACTCATAAAATAAAAATACCCATGGATAAGATGAGTTCCTTTAAAAATACCATCTGTGTGAGATCAAGGGTCAAAACTGAGTCTGATGCAGAAGAGAGTCAGGAGTTGGGATATTTAGAAGGCTGGAAAATGTACGACAAACAAAAGTGAGTGAGGATGCCAACCCCCTGGAAACTATCCAACTAACAATACTATTTAGTTTATGTATGCATTTTAGATGAGAACATCATTTCCTATGTAAACACAATATAATATTATGCTAAATATATATCCCTGTGTATTTTTGTAATGCAGCTAGTCAGTACACTAACCAGCTAACCAAAAGGTCAAAAGTTCAAGTTCATCCAGAACTGCCTTTGAAGAAAACTCTGATGGCTTATTTTTGAAATCCCAGTCATTGAAAATGGTATGAGGCACAATGGTACCCTGATGCAAATAGGGTGACCACAGATAGAATCCTGTAGGTGGATCTAGATGGATTTGGTTAAATATGTATGTTTGAAACATCTGCTAGCAGCTTACCCTTGAACTCTTTTATATTTATTTTTGCTTAGGTAGCTATATAAAAATCTCCTTTTCCCACAAAGTTTATGAAGCTTCCTATGTATAGTGGGCCATTATCATTTGCAGAATATGGCAGTCATGTGTTTATGTTAATTTTATGATTGAAATGTAGGGGTGGAATCTAGCCTGTTAATCTGGAGATAGCCATTGAGTAGCCAATGAGGCCGCTATGTGGGCATGGCGTTCTCCTGAGACTTCTGGGAAATCTCGTGATATTTCCCTCGTGAAGATGAGAAGCTATCTTCCCCAGTTGTTGAGAGTTAGTCTCAGAGGCAATGAGTCATGGAAAAGCAAGATGGCAGCATCTAAGAAGCTGGAGGAGCTGGCGGAGAGACCATACGGCTTTGCCCTGATGGAGCCAGACCTCTGAAGCTGGAGCAGCATGCCGTTGATGGACCCTGAGACCTGGAAGTGAGGAGCCATGGGGAGACTGCTGCCAGCGTCAGAATTCTGCACCCACCGACCTGTGACTTCATGAGTTGGAAGGAGACTTTGTAGACTGATTTTGGGCATATGGGTTAATATTGGGCATATGACTTTGAACTGGACTGGACTGGGATGCCTTCTTAGTGTCACATTCCTTTTGTATATAAACCCTTTCCTTACACCTACATGCATGTCTATGAAATTTGTTCCTCTAGCCTACCCGGACTGACACACAGAAGGAATACTGACTTCAATTCCTTATGTGTATTTGTGCATCATCAAGTCAATTCTGATTCATACTTGTCTTCTAGTTATTTTCAACTCATAGAGACCCTATAAAATAGAGAAGGACTCCACTGGAGTGGCTAGTGGTGGAGTGGCTAGTGGTTTCAAACTACCGACCTTGTGTTTAGCAGCCCAATGCTTAACCCATTGTGTCATTGGGGCTCCTGGGGCTTTTATAGGTAACCTTAGGAGGCAATGACAAGCACTGTGTCATTTGCTGAAGCAATTATTTGCAATGCACGTGAATTGACACTGAAGGACAGAAAAGGATCTGCCTTACTTTTCTCTAATGGTCAGTGATTTCTTTTTTTTATTAAAAACAGCTTGTATGTCACAAAAAAATCCCAGTCCTTTTTAGTTTTACTTTCTTGCCTTTGGTAGCCACTCACGGCACTGTTTAGATCTAAGGAATAATGCATTTGGAGCGTTTATAAGGCTGTGACTCATGTCTGTCTGCTTGCCTGTTTCTCCCTCCCTCTCTTTCTTAAAAAACTTTACTTATTTACTTTCCCTTTTGTTTGTGGAATGTAAAACTTACAGAGGAAAATATGCTTTTTGTAGTTGCACAGTCTATCTCATCAAATCAAATCAGTGACACTGTCCCAGTAAGTCTCCCATTAAATCCCCCATCTATGTGGTGTTCTGTTGTTGCTTCTCTTCTTTTACCATCTACCCTCTCTCCACATTTTCCCTCTCCCCTCCTTCCCTGGCCTCATTGTCCTCTTTAAAGCCTTTTCCCGTGGTGTGAAACCATTTTTACTTATTTTCAATTCTAATAATAGAGACATAAAATATTTATCTTTATGAGATTGACTAACTTAGCTGAGCATAATATTCTCCAATTTTGCCCTACTGTTCTCCAATTTTGTCCATGTCTTTGTGTGTTTAACAGACCCCTCATTGTTTTTTAAGGATGCAAAATGTTCCTTTATATGAATGTACCAGAATTTGTTAACCATTCCTCTACAGTCACAGGTTTTTTATTGTTTTTTTTTTGCCCTTCTAAAAATCACTGCAATAAACATAGGTGTGTACATTTCCTTTTGTATTTTGTTCTTTATTTCCTTTGGGTATATATCAAGTAGAGGCAGCAGAATCATAAGGTACTTCTTTGATCTCTTTTTGTTGGGGAGGTTTATGAAGATCAAGTTCTAGTCTGAGACTGAGCTATTATATAGAGTAGAATGATCAATGACGGAAGATGTTTACCCCTTTATTTTATTTATTTTGTTATGGTTGAAAATATACACAGAAAACATACATCAATTTAACTATTGTCCCTTGTACAATTTAGTAACATGGATTACCTTCTCACCTTCCTTCTTGGAATTATCCCTTTCTCCATAAGAGAAGGAACTTTTACTTTGAATTCTTTATAAGGAAAAATCTAGATGATAAAACAACAGCAACAACAGGAACTTTTCATTAATTTCAATTTAAACCCAACATGAGTTTTTAGGATAAAAATTTAAAAAATAATTTCCTGAATGGTTTCCTTAGTTACATATATAAGAGACTTTATTCTAAAAGGAAACATTTGTCTTCTTTCTCTTCTTTCTTTCTCAGGTAATCCTATCTTTCATTAAAGCTCAATTCCTGTATACAACCCCCCTGGCATGGGTTGGATGAAGAGAATTAGCAGATTTGTATAAGACCCCAGGACACTTTGGGAAGGGAAAGGGTGGAAATTCCGACTCTTTTCCACTTGAGGATTTACATTAGGAAGAACATTTCCCAAGGCTGTGATGGGCCTGCTTGAGATCAGCTGGAAGAAAAGATCCCCCCAGAAGAAATTAATTTCTGAAATAAAGGAACAATCTTGACTTCCAGCCCGCACTCTGCACTAAGGCTTAGGTATAGCATGGGGTGAGGGTAGAAGAACCCCTGGGGCCAATGAGAGGCTACGACTGGAAGCCCTTTCTGACCCAGGTATCCTTCACTGTGAGCAAGTCTCAAGAGAGGTCGAGTTTGTGTGTGTGTGTGTGTGTGTGTGTGTGTGTTTGGGTGCATGTGCCACATAAGCACAAGCACGGACTACATCCATATGCTGCAGAAATGCTCTGTGATTGGGAGAACACGGGTCCCAGGAGCAGAGTATCTGCATCCTTAGAGGGTGACTCCTTCCCTTCCTCCCCTTGCCCCTGCAGGAACCAGCCTTGTTGGCTACCTTGTTCATGGACAGAGTGGACAGGAACTGTTCATTGTCTTGAACAGATTCACCAAAGGCAGTAGCAGACCAGTGGAAGTGGAGAAGGAAGCCCTCTGGTGGATGATGAAATTTGAGGGTTTTCCCTCCAGAAGGCTCATCTTTTAAAACTGTGGGCTTTTAGATTTCATATAGGAGGCAGAAAATCTTAAGGAAGAAGAAGGTTGTTTATAAAACAAAGAGATGAGGACTCTGAGATACAATGATTCTAATAATATCCAAGAAATGGCCTTATTTTAAAAGTCAGCAGGTTAAGTAGGATACATTTCTTGACATATAAATAGACTTTATTATAGGTAGACATGAAAATCTGTTTTATAGGTGACCAGCTTTGTTAGGAGTTAACTAACATAATGTACAATTTACTAGTTTAAGGCATACAACTTAATGGTTTTTAATATATTCAGATATAGGCAACCCTTAATACAGTTAGTTTCAGCAGCTCAGAAAGAAAACTTATATCCTCTAGCTATCACATCCCTATCCCATAATCCTTCTTTGTCCTACGATGACCTCTAGCCTTTTCATTGTTGTTAGGTTGCATGGAGTCAGAACCAGGTTTCCTGGGTTCTCCTCATGAGAAGGCCATGCCTCCAAACAGCAGTAGGCTGTGGGCTCATCGACAGGTCTGACTCCACCCCTCACCAGGAGTGTCTCATTGACATTGATCATCTATCACACTATGCCACAACCCATTGTTGCAGCAACTGATTCAATCCAGCTCATGGAGGGCCTTCCTCTTTTTCCCTACCTCTCTACTTTACTAAACATGACATCCTTCTCCAGGGCATCCTTCTCACTTGACAACATCCAGGTATATAAGACAAAGTCTCACCATCCTAGCCGCTAAGTAAGACTCTAGCCTTCTTCTTCCAGGACAGATTTGCTTGTCCTTTTAGCGGTCCGTGGTACTTTAAATATTCTTTTGTAGCACCACAATTCAAACCCATTGATTCTTCTACAGTCTTCCATGTTCAATGTCCAACTATCACAAGTACCATGAGGCAACTGAAAATACCTTTGCCTGGGTTAAAGTCACCTTGTCCTCAAAGTAACCTCCTTCCTTTTCAAAACTAAAGAGATCTTGCAGAGCAAATGTATCTAATGAACAAGTCTCTTGACCTCTTGACTCCTGCTTCTATGAGCATTGATTGTGGACCCAAGTAAGATGGAATCCTTGAAAACTTCAGTCTGTTCGTGATTAATCATGATGCTACCAGTTGGAAGGATTTTACTTTTTTATACTTTAAATTGCAATCCATAATGGAAGCTGCAATCCTTTAACTCCATCAGCAAGTGCTTCAAGTCATCCTCCCTTTCAGCAAGCAAAGCCATGTCACTTGCATCCCACAAGTTGTTAATAAGTCTTCCTCCAATCCTAAAGCCGCACTCCTTCTCATATGATGCAGTTTGCCTGTTCATTTGCTCAGCGTACAGATTAAATAAATATGATGAGAGGATACAACCCTGACACACAACTTTCCTGATTTTAAATGATGTTATGTTAACACGACTGCCTCTGGATCCATGTACAAGTTCCACATTACCACAATGAAGAGTTCTGGATTTCCATTTCTTCTCAAAGCTATCTATAGTTTGCTATGATCCACACAATCAAATGTGTGTACATTGTCAATAAAACACAAGTAAACCTCTTTCTGCTATTCTCTACTTTTAATCAAGATTTACCTGACATGAGTGATGATTTCCTGTGTGCCACATCCTCTTCTGAATCCACCTTGAACCTATGTCAGCTCCCTGTCAATGTACTGCTACAACTATTGTTGGATGATATTCAGCAAAACATTGGTTGTATGTGATAGCATTGACATTGTTCTGTAATTAGTCTTCTGTTGGGTCGCTGTTCTTTGAAATGGGTACAAATATGGATCTCTTTCAGTCAGTTAACCAAGGAGCTGTCTCCCAAATTTCCTGGCATAGACAAATGAGTACTTCCTGTGCTTCATCAACTTGTTGAAATATTTCAATTGATATTCCATAAATATTCCTAGAATCTTGCTTTTGGCTAGTGCATTCAATGCTCCTTGAACGTCTTCCTTCAGTGCTATTAGTTCTTGCTTAGATACTGCCTCCTGAAATGGTGAAACATCAACTACGGGTTTTTGTCGGGGTTTTTTGTACAGTGACTGTGTATTCTTTCCATCTCCTTTTGATGCTTTCTGAGTCATTCAATATTTTGCCTCTAGAATTTTACAATATTTCAACTCAAGGTTTGAATTTTTTCTTAGGCACTTTCATTTTAAGATATGCCGAATTTGTGGCTGAGCCCTGGTGGCGTAGTGGTTGTGTGCAGGACTGCAACCCACAGGGTTGACGGCTCAAATTCAGCAGCAGCTCTCCAGGAGCAAGGCTGGGCTTCCTGCTCCCACCAGGGCAGTGATGCCACACACACACACACACACACACACACACAAAACAAGACATGCCAAATTTGTTCTTCCTTCTTGATTTTCTAACTCTAGTTTTTGTACATTTCATTATAATATTTTACTTTGTCTTCTAGAGTTGCACTTTAAAATTTTCTGTTCAGCTCTTTGACTTCCTCATTTCTTCCATTCGTCTTAGCTACTCTATAAGTAAGAACAAGTTTCTGAGTCTGTGCTGATATCTATTTTTATCTTTTTTCCCTTTACTGTCTTGTTAATGGCTTTTACTTACATTATGTGTGATGTTCTTGTTGTCCTCCCACTGTTCCTCAGGTCTTCTATCATTTGTGTTCGATGTGGTAAATGTTTTTTAGATGTTCTTGAAATTTAGATAGGATACATCCACGGCCATATTTTTGCTTTTGTGGACTTGTTTTAGTTTTCTTTGGCTTCAACTTGAACTTACATATGAGCAACTGATGACCTGTTCCACAGTTAGACATTGGGCTCCTTTTAGCTGCTGATATTGAGTTCCTACAGGGTCTCTTTCCACAGATGTAGTCAATTTAATTTTTGTGTCTTCCATTTGGAGAAATCCATGTCTATAGTTGATGTTTAGGTTTTTTAAAAATAGTACTTGTTATTAACATGCTGCTGGTCTTGCAAAATTCTATCGTGCTATCTCCAGCTTCTTTTATATAACCAAGATCTTATTTTCCAACTACTACTCCTTCTTCTTTGTTTCCAACTTTCGCATTCCAATCACCAGTAATCATCAATGCATCTTGATTGCATGGTTGATCAATTTCAGACTGAAGACATTGGTAGAAATATTCAATTTCTTCATCACTAGACTTAGTGGTGGGTGCATAAATATGAATAATAGTTATATTGCTTAGATTTCCTTGCAGGCAGATAGATATTATCCTATCACAGACAGCATTGTACTGCCAATTAGATCATGAAATGCCCTTTCGACCACAAATGCAACACTGTTACTCTTGATTGTGTCATTCTTGGCACAGTAAAACCATATGATTTTCTGATACAAAATGGCAACTATCAGTCCATTTCTGCTCACTAATGTTTAGGATATCAATCCTATGCATACCATTTCATTTATGACTACTTTGTACAATCCAAATTTCAATGATTAGATAATTTGCAGCTGTTTCTTTTCGCGTGAGGGTGCCCCAACAGCAAATCAAAATCCGGAAGGTAACAATCCCTCGATCTTTATTTTATTTATACCACTGCGGTGGACTCCACTTTCAGAAAGCAGCTCTGACCAGAGGGGCTATCTTCTGGCACTCTGACAATGTTCTGCTTCTATTCATTAAACCTTCAGTATCTGACAATGTTTTGAAGCTCTGCTCCAGATGCCCAGTGGCTATTTCCTCTGAAGTGGGCAGTAAGTTCCTTTTTCTTGATCTGTTTTTAGCCTGGAAGCTCTACTGAAACCTGTTCACTTTGGGTAATCCTGCTGGCATTTGAAACACATAGCTTCAAGCATCACAGCAATACAAACACTACCACAGTATGACAAACTGGTAGACTGCCAGCCTTAGACAGCTATTAAATTGATGTCTTTATGTTGTTAAATTTCATTGGGTCAGTTCTGACGCACAGTGACCATACATGCAACAGAATAAAGCATTTTGGGGACACAAACAATTTCCACAATTGTTATTATGTTTGAGCTCATTGTTAGTGTTAATCCTATGCATGGACTCATCGCTGTGTCAATCTATCTTGTTGTCTTTTGGTGGTGTCCGGTAAGCATTAGACTATCAAGCTCAAGGTTGATGCTTCAAATCCACTAGTTGTTCTATGGGAGAAATATGAGACTGTGTGCTCCAGTAAAGATTCAGTCTCAGAAACTCTGCACAGCTTTGGGTCTGAATGAGCTTGCCTGATTCGGCAATGGGTTTTCTACTTTACTAAGCATGATGGCGTTCTCTGGGGACTGTTTTTCTCTGATATTTTTTTCCAAGACACCTTTGTTTGTCTTCTTCAAAATCATTGCATATTCACTAAGCTTTCCCACACTCTAATTCGAAGGCATTATTCTTTATTGTTCCTTATTTGTGCAGATCTTTCACATACATATGGGGTGGCTAGAAATATCATGGCTTTGATCAGTCATATCTTAGTCCTCAAAGTAGCAACTTTGCTTTTTAATATGTGAAGAAAGTCTTGTGTAGCAGATTTACACACTGAAACTTGTTTGGTTTCTTGCATGCTACTCCTATAGGTATTGATTGTGGGTAAAAGTAAAATAAAAATTTTGACATCTTCAGTTTTTATCCACTTATTATAATGCTGCTTCCTGGTCCATTTGGCTTTCTTATTGTTAAATTGTAATCCAAACCAAAAGCTATAGCCTTTAATCTTCATCAGTATGTGGTTGAAAACCTCTTTGCAACTAGCAATCAAAGCATTATCATTTGCATATTGCAGATTGTTAGTGGACCTTTCTCCACCCTGATATTGCATTCTTCAGATAGCCTGGCATGTCAGATTACTTTTTCAGCATTTAGATTGAATTAGATAATGAAAGGATACAGTGCTGACACATACCTTTCCTGATTCTACACTATTCTGTAGCCCCATGTTCTCTTTGAATAACTGTCCCCTGGTCTTTATAAAGTTCCACATGAACACAATATGTATTCTGAAATTCCCAGTCATCACAACAGTATCTATCATTTGTTATGATGCACACAGTCAAATGTCTTCGACCTACTCAATAAAATACAAACACCTTTCTGGTGTTCTCTGCTCACAGTCAAGATCATGTGACATTATCCATGGTATCCTTTGTTCCACATCTTTGAATCTGGCCTGAATTTCTGCCAGCTTCCTGTTGATAATGCTGTTGTAGTTGATTTAAATGATCTTTATTAATATCTTGATTCTGTATAATATTAATTATATTATTAAGTAATTTCTGAATTCTGTTAGATTACCTTCTTTGAAATGGGCAGATATGTGAATCTCTCCTAGTCCATTGGTCAGATCTTTCAAATTTCTTGACATAGACTGGTATTTCCCATGCTGCATTAATTTATTGAAATTTTTAAATTGAAATTCCATGAATTTACCAAGGCTTGTTTTCACAAGCACCTGTAATATAGCTTGGACAAATTCATTCAATATCATCGGTTCTTGATCAGATGTTACCCCCTGAAATGGTTGCATGTCTATCAGTTCTTTTTGGTACAACGCTTATGTATTCCTCCAAGCTTCTTTTGATTTTTCCTGCATTGTTCATTCTTTTGCCCATAAAATCACTGTTGTACCTGGAGGCTTGACTTTTTCTTCAGTCCTTTCAACTTGAGAAATACCACATGTGCCCTTCCCTTTCAGTTGTCTAACTGTGCACCCCTGCACATTTCTTGATAATGCCTTGTCATCTTGAGCTGCCCTTTGAAATCTCCTGCTCCTCTCTCTTAATTCATCATTTCTTCCGTTTACTTTAGCTGCCTGACTTTCAAGAGCAAGTTTCAGGATCTCTTCGGACAGACATTTTGGACTTTCGTTTTTCCATACCCTTTTAATGGCCTTTTGCTTTTTAAAAAAAGAAACCCTGGTGGCGAACTGGTTATGTGTGGAGATGCTAACTGCCAGGTCAGCTGTTCAAAACCACCAGCTGCTCCATGGGAGGAAGGTTGGACTTTCTTCTCCTGTTAAGAGCTGCAGTCTCAGAACTCACAGGGGTAAATCTGCCCTCTCCCGCAGGGAGGCCAGGAGGCGCATCAACTGGAGGGCAGTGATTTGGAAGGGTTTTCAAACTCGATGCACCTGGTGTCATCCCACAACTCGTTGGTCTTGTGTTCCAGCGCGTTACTTCGAGAAGCTCTCCACATTCAGGCGAGAAGGGCTTGACATTGAAGTTGGCAGTGCTATTGATCGGTTTTCATGTCTTTCTTGCTCAACTCCTATTTGCATATGAACGAACGCTGGCCTGCTCCACAGTTGGCCTCGGGACAGGCTCTGGCTGATGCTCGAGCGCTGTGGTGTCACTTCTTTACACAGATGGAAGCAATTTGATTCCTGTGTATTCCACCTGGGATGGCTGCCTGTATGTGGTCTTAATCAAAGAGCACAGCTTTTCCCCTGGCCAGGTGAGAGGGGTGAAAATACGACCTTCAGAAGCATACAGATCTACATGGATGGGTGGAGAAACGGCAGCTTCAGATGTTCACGTCTTTCTTTAGTAACGTTCTGTAGCAATGATATTCATTTCTGTGCATTGATCTTTTATCCTGATACTTATCTTCATCATTTACTAGTTCTACTAACTTATTAGTGTATTTCTTAGCATTTGAGAGATACCAGATTATTTCCTCAGCAAATAGTTTTACCTCTTCCTTTTCGACTTGTATGCTGTGGCAGTCACGTGCTTATGTTAATTTTATGATTGAAATGTAGGGGTGTTTATCTGGCGATAGCCATTGAGGAGCGAATGAGGCCTCTGTGTGGGCATGGCTTTCTCCTGATATGTCTGGGAAATCTCGCGATATTTCCCTCGTGAAGATAAGCTATCTTCCCCAGTGGTTGGGAGTTAGTCAGAAAGACGATGAATCACGGACAAGAAAAGATGGCCCCATCCGAGAAGCTGAAGGAGCCGGAGCAGAAGTCACACAGCTTTGTCCTGATGGAGCCAGACCTCTGAAGCTGCACCCACTGACCTGTGACTTCGTGAGTCGGAAGGAGACATTATAGACTGGTGTCGGGCATATGGGCTAGCATCGGACTTATGACTTTGAACTGGACTGGGTTGGAATGCTTTCTCAGTGTTCCATTCCTCTTGTATATAAACCATTCCCTTATATCTATATGCGTGTCTATGAAATGTGTTCCTCTAGTTTACCTGGACTAACACAGATGCCTTTTATCTCTTTTTCTCGCTTAGTCTAGAACCTGCAGTACCAGGTAGAACTTGAGGTTCTAGGTATGTGCTCCATTCACTAGTTATAGTAACATTACTCCCACGTTCTCTCATCTGCCAGGCACTTCCCTACCTGCTGTGGTGAATGGATGTATCTGGAATTTGAAATAAAAGAGATACCACCAGATGGCGCCCCAGGCACAATGAATTAAATTGCTCACCAAGCGCAGTTTCCCCACTGTCCGCTTCTATTTTGAAAACGATTTTCCGAAACTCCTGTCTAGAGGTAGGCGTCATGAAATTCGTAATTGTGGAATCTGTAATTCAACACACCCTTCATTCCTGCCACCTGCCTACTCTGAGCTCTCTCCCCTAAAGGCCCCTTTCTCACAAGCAGAAGCTGTACAGGTGTACGCATGTGGATGAGTCAACACACACACATACACCTAAGCGGAGAGATGCTCTCCACAGTCAGGTGGGATACGCACAAATGGTGCACTACCTCGTTTTCCTCCCCCTGTTGACCATAGTCCTGTCCTTCCATCTTCCCTTACTGGGGAATAAAAGAACAGTGCTCTTTGGAGCAAGTAATCCATATTGACATCTCCGTGTTCCCTTGTTAGTCCAGTTTTCCAAGGATCTCTGAGTCGATGTCAGGAAGGACTGGGTACCAGAGGAAGGAGGGAAGAAGGGACATAGCCCTCACAATGTCTGCAGAGGGGGAGGGAGGGGTTGTACCTACTCGAGTAGCGCTGAAACACTCAGCGTAACTGACCCCAAGTTATGAAAATTGAGAAACATAAATTATGATCCTATTTGCTCTGCAGAATTGTTTTAAATGTTACCATTTTTATCCAAACTTCAGAGAATTTTAATTCTCCCATGTCCGTAGCAGGTGTACAGCATCCCCCAAGTGGCTTATCCCCTGTGCCCACACTGGTTACTAAACATAGTGACTGCCACACCGACTCTTCTGTGCTCTTGAAGTTTACTGCCGTGGAAGCCTAACTCCCAGGGCCTTGGGTACTGAGGTCCGTGCCTCCAAAGGCCATCAGTAAAGTCAGATTTGTTACTAAATTAACATGTCTTACCATATAACACTTAGGGGAGTCTTTTTTAATTTTAAGATTAAGACTTATGTTTTATAACCTTGGGAAATGTATAAAGGAAAAACGCGATCATTCGCCATCTCTGTTATCTACTGTCTTTTCTCTTACTTTAAAAAGTTGGGATTGTATTTCTTTTTACTCAAGAAAATATAAGGGTTTGTTTGTTTGTTTGTATTTTAAAACCAGTCTTTGATATTGCTTTTGTCATCTAACCCTTTATCGTGAGCATGGGGGACTTTGAAAAGTTTGTGGACACATTTCATTATCTTTTCATTCCATTCATCCACGAACTTTTCAAAGTCCCCTTATAGTTTTCTTTCCTCATTATGATATTAGCTATGTTTTTATTCAACCATTTAACTATTTACAGTTAAATGTTGTACTAGACTCTGTTGGGTTCTCTTTAAAGGAGAAAAACCAGTGTTGCTTGTAGATGTTTGTATGTAGAAAGAGTTTTCTATTGAGATATGTCTTATACAGTCATAGACGTGGCTCAGTTCAGTCTGGTTCAAGTCAACCTTCTCTGGACTTGTGTAACTGTGGAAACCGATGAACAGGGATCGGGATGACAAAGAAGTGGGTCACACAGGTTGGAGGATGCAGAGGTAAATGCATCTGAGCTCGGTATAATAACTCGCTAGCAGCAGTCTGCTGATGGCTCCTGGAATGAGCAGGTGATGGCAAAAGGAGACAGAGGAACTTGACTCAGGATCCAACTCCAGCAGAAAGTGAGAAGCCAAAGAGACCTAGGCTCAGCTCAAGCCCTTAATGAGGTGTCGTCAGGCTGCAAGTTGATTGGCAGACTGGGCTTTCCCCAGTAATATCTAGTTAAACTAGACTCAAGCCATCAAGGTCTTTAGTAGGGCTGATTTAGGTACATGATGCTGGGATTTTATTTTATTGATTAAAATGTATTACAACTTCATTTAAGAGAGAATTGTAAGCGCTAAATGTGAATTTGGGGGCTGGCATGGAGTGTAGACCCAATGCCCATCTGTAGACAATTGGACATCCCCTCACAGAAGGGTCACAGGGAACAGATGAGCCAGTCAGTGTGCAGTATAGCACCGATGAAGCACACAACTTTCCTCTAGTTCTTTGGTGCTTCCTTCACCCACTATCATGACCTCAATTCTACCTTACAGATCAGATTAGACCAGATCATGCACCCTGCTAGAGATAAGAGCCCGCAACACAAGGAATCCAGAATAGATACACACCTCAGGACCAATGAGGAGAGTAGAGAGACCAGGAAGATTAGGGGAGGGTCGGAGGAGAAAGGAACTGATCACAAGGATCAAATTAGAACCCCTCCCATGGGGACAAATAATGGAAAAGTGGATGAGGGGCAATGGAGGACAATGTAAGATATGGAAAACATAATCTATAACTTATCAAGGGTTCATGGGAGAGGTTGAGTGGGAGCAGAGAGGAAAGAAATGGGGAGCGGGTGTCAGGGGCTCAAGTGGGAAGAGAATGCTTTGAAAATGATGATGGCAGCATATGTGCAAATGTGCTGGACACACTGGAGAAATGTATGGATTGTGATGAGATTTAAGAGCCCACAGTACAAGTATTTTTAAAAATGTTAATCCAATTAAAAAGAAAACTTGAAGATATGAAAACAAAAGTTAAAGGCAACAGAAATAAAGACAATTATATATACTATACTATAATAATGGTGATCTACCTTTTGATGCATGCATAGCCATTCAGACCGAACTGATTTGGGAGGGAAAGTAGAATTATACCCACAAACATATTTAGTTCTGACAAAGGATATTTGTACATGGATATTTAACTTTGTTGTGACTACATCTATAAATGTGTTGGACTATGCAGGGGGGAAGTTATGAAGACTTCTTAGACATAAACAAACACATTATAATAGCTTAATCATTAATAATAATTGAATGAGCCTGAAGCCTCAGGAGCACAGACTCAGGGTGTATCAAGGTCAACCAGCATTATGTAGTTAACAGGACAATATTCTATATCCTACTTTGGTAAATGGAAACTAGGGTTTTATTTGTTTTGTTTTAGGGCATCACTGCCCTCTGGTGGAAGTTGGAGGCCCAGTCTTGCTCCTGGAGAGCTGCTGCTGGATTTGAACTGCCAGCCCAGCAGGCCACAGTCCTGTGCACAACCACTATGCCACTGGGGCTCAGCCCAGAAACAAGCATTTTAAAAACTCATAAATCAGGAGTAGATATATAGCAACAATTATTGATGTGATGGATTATAGGGATGTGGGTGGGGGTTTGGGTGTAAGAGTGAGGAATTTGGGGAGCAAATAAAGAATGCAGGAGGTAGCATTACAACTGATTGTGATGATGTGTATCTTTTAAAAAATTGATTTAACGATAGAAGTGTATAATATGTCAATATTATATTGAGAAAACTGCTAAAAAAATAAGAAGAAAAACCAAACCTGGCCAGTGGTTACCATGGTTGAGGGAGGAAGAGTTTTTGCTTAAGGAGCATTGAGTTTATGTTAATGGTGGCAGAATAATTTGGAAAAGGATATCAATAATGGTTGCTGTGAAAGTTAAGGCTTATTGTGTCAACTTGGCCAATGAACACATGTGGGATTCATTAAAGAACAGTTTAATTGAAGGGCAGAGAGATAGATGACCTGGTGAGCCTCACCTTTTTGTGCTCTTGTTCTCTGATGGTCGAGGCTGCCTTAGCTAGTTCTTTGCCTCAGCTGGTAAAGCTTACTTCCTGTGAGACATCCCTCATGACAAGCCACATGGCCCTATCCTGATGCAGCCCTGGGTGCTGGAGAAGTCATATGACTCTGCCCCTGCAGCGCTGAGATGCTTACACATTCACTGATTTGGCTTTCCTCCTACATTGCGTATGTTTTGTGAGATCGAGGAGGACTTTGTACATTGGTGTCGGATATATGGGCTATTGTTGGATTTAGGGGCTTGGACAGCACTGGGTTAGGATGTTTTCTTAAAGTACACTTACCCTTTATATAAAACTTTCTTATAAAATATGAGTGTCTATGAATTTTGTTTCCCTAGTCTACCTTAATATAATTGTGTAACACAAAAAGCATAATGAATGGCACTGAATTATGCATGTAGGTGTTGCTGAATCGGAGGATGTCATGTTGTATATACTTTGTCACAAGTATAAAAAATAATTACATGACTAACAGTGTGTACCAGGAAGAAGAAAATGTTCTAGAACTGCTTGTGGCGATGACTATACAACTCTGTTTTACATGATTGAAATCTTGGCTTATATGAGATGTGAATGAAGTGCCAATAAACCTGTTAAAAAATGAAAAACTTGTGACAGGCCATTGAAGGTGTAATGACTGTCTCTTCCCTCTTCATCAAAGGCAACTACGCCTCTGTTGGAAGTTTCACTGATATTATTGTTTATTCAGCCAACAGTATATAATATAAAACACTGCTGAGAAAAGGAAAGTGTGCATGCATAGGATCTTTTTTAGATGAAAATACATGGATTGTTGATTTGTGCAAATATTGACTGGATAGCTGGACATTATTTACACAAACAATGAATTTCGGAAATGAGGAAATGTTCAATGATGCTCATTTACAAAGGCAGAAATATGTCTGCTGGACGACAGCATCTCATGAAAAGGCAGAGTATGAAGACAGCAAACATGTTGTAGTCTTCAGTTGCCATTTATTGGACACCATCAAAGTAAGAATTTTGAATCCAAATTCCAATGGCTTCCACATCTATGACCTTGGGATAGTCGTCATGAGATTCTTCTCACAGTAGGGTATTTTGACCTTAATTCTAAGGGAGTATTTCAGTTCCTTTAATCTACTGCTGAGTATGTTTAAGGTAAAGTCCAGTTCACTTAGTGAGAGTTCCAAAGGAAACCCTTCTGGTGTGTGTTATGAAGGATGTTGTGTACCTTGAATACAGAATCTCAAGTCTACAGTACATGGCCTGGGTCACCAAGGGATAATAAAAACTGGGTCAAAAGTGCTCAGTTAGGAACATGATCCTGGGCTTATTCTCCCATTGGGGGGTCCAGTCGACATACTTTATGTTGAACCTCTTCCCCAATGTCAGGCTGCCCCACTGGTTTACCCACAAATAAAAGTATAGAGACCTACTCTGAGACAGATATGCCCCACATCCAGATATTGACTTGGATTTCTTGTAAAGTTCACTAGCCACTCTTGTGGGAGTGTCTGTTAACTTGGGGTGATACTAGAGCAATATTATATGGTGGGTACTTTCTGGCCTTCCCCCTTTTCCCCCATCAAGGGAAACTGAACTAGTTGAGGTGAGGTCTCCCCTGTTGGAGTGGGTTTTAAGCTGTACACATAAGGGTTGATACATAGTTCATTATCCCTAAGCATGCACACTACCTTGTTGCTTGGAAGATCGAATTAGAAAATTAGATGGCCTAGGAACAGAGATCTGTCTCTATATTAATGTTCTTAATATCCGTTTTTTCAAGAAGAGATTGCCAGACATTTTCCCCACATACTTCTGGGTGGATTCACGCCACCAATGTTTGAATTAGCAGTTCAATATGCTAAGCATTCACACCATTGAGAGATAGCTGTGAACAAGATGATGGGTTCAATTTTATTTATATTAAGTTTGGGGTTCTAAACTGGGTGTTGGGATGACCTGTGAGGCATTCAGATATATTGTTACAAAAATAATGAGGGAAATATGAATTGGCAGGCCATATTTATGTATGGTCAGCATATAAGTGATCATTAAAGCTAATATGAATGAGTGATTTTGTTGAGGCTCAAAATATGTAAGAAAATCGGGGGCAAAAGATTAAACTTCAATGTATTAGAGTGGAAGTTAAGCTGCATTTAACAAACTGACCTTCATGTAGAGTGGCTTAAATGAGATAAATGTTCCTTTTTCTCTCTTTCTCTCACTATGGTTCAGAGGTTGTTAGTGTCAGGCGGGTGGGTGGCTCTTTCAGTTACCAGAGATGCTTCCATCTCTTTATAAGTGATCGGATCATTCTATCCAGTTGCACCCATTTCCAAGCCAATGAGGAGGAAGAAAGAAAAGATCATGGAAAATCATTTTATTTTAAGCAATGTGACCTGGAAGTAACATATACGACTTCTGCACTGATCCCATTTACCATCAGTTAGGTCCCAGTATGGCTTCCAGTGAGGTTAGGAAATGAAATCTCTGCTAATATTTGGGAGTGAAGAGGTTTACTCAAGAAGGAGAGAATGGATATAAGCAGAAAGTTAGCAAGAAACTCTGTAGTATTCAGGAAATGTAATTATTTAGGAGGTAGAGGTTACCTGGCAATAGAAAAAGACAAGACTATTCCTAGGTAAAGGGGAGAGGGAAAGATTGTGGTATCTCAGAGCCCCAGGAATCAAGAAAACTCTGTGGGAAATGTACATAATCAATGTGAAGAAGATAACAAGTTTATTGAGAAATTTAAATGGAAAATTTGCAAAAAGGCATACCACGGCACCCTGATTCACAGGTGATAAAACTTAATTTTGAAGGATTGTCAACATTTTCCATCAAAATGATGTTTAATTTTATTTTTATCTGACAAAATTTGCCTAAATATTGGGCAAATGTAATGCAATAAGACCAATGATTTCCTATTTTTGCATAATAGTATAGTGTATTGTCTGGTACTCTATTGCGCCATATATGTTATACAGCTATAGTAATTAATTTAGAAAATCTCTGGAAAGTTCTCTTAGCTGGAACACTGAGTCAAGGTTATATGTGGATAAATCCACTTAGGGGACCAAATGGGTGTGTGTGTGTGTGTGTGTGTGTGAGAGAGAGAGAGAGAATAGAGGGAGAGAAAGAACAAAGATACAGCCTTCCCAATTTTAATAGATATTTTCCTTCATGTCGCTCCTTGGAAGATGTAGGTTTGATTTTATAAGGGGCTGACATATTTTCCTATAAAACTCTTATTTATTTTCCAATCCATTTCTGTAGTTGGTATGTAATGATACACTTTATGAGTCAATATTGTGGAGGATATTCTCACAACTTGCATGATTTTTATTTCTGAAAAAAAGGTTTTTCTTTTGTCAGGACCAGTTCATTGTTAAAACCACTATTGATCTTTGTTATATAGCAGTTGGCCCAGAGTTCTCACCATCACTCTTCATGTTCTCCACTTCCACTAAAACTCAAAACCTCTTCACTCAGAGCTACTTCTGCCTCCCACAGTGGTTGCACATTCTGCTGTTTGTAGGTAGGGATGCAACAAGATCATATTGGAATCAGCCCATGGCATTAATTTCCTATGGGTTCTCTTTACAGGTTTTGAATAATTGACTAATTTCCTAACTCCCACCCACCTCTTCCTCATCCTGTTTCTTGTTCTCCTTTACCTCGCCATTCTTGAAATAACCTTAAAATAGAGTTTTATTGAGAAAAAAGGGTGTGTAATAAAGTATTCATTAAGAAGTTATTATTTTTACAGTAAATACACTTCCCCTTTTGCCCTCCCCTCAGACAAGCATGGCAACATAAGAGTATACTTCTATTTTCTAAAGTCAGTCTTATTTCAGTTTCAACATTGTTCCCTTAACTTTCCCCTTATTGTATATATTTTGAGATCTCTTAAGGTCTATTCTAAACAAAAAGTCAAAGCTGACTATTTTTCAGAATGTCATATTCACTTTATTTATTATATTATTTTTAAAATCCTTGGGACTCTTACAGCTCTTATAACATTCCATACATCAATTGTAGCAAGCATATTGGCATATAAATTGCTATCATCATTTTCTTCTTTTTTTTTTTTTGGCATCACTGCCCTCTGGTCGTGGGAGGAGGAGGCCTAGTGTTTGCTCCTGTGGAGCTGCTGCTGGAATTGAACCTCCATCCCAGTGGGTCACAGTCTCACGCACAACCACTACGCCACCGGGGCTCAGCCCTATCATCATTTTCTAAACATTTACTTTCTATTGTGCCCCTGGTATCAGCCTCTCTTTTTCTCCTCTCTGCCTCCCCTATCCTCATGACTCCTTCATAAATGACATCTTACACAACTGCTTTCTCTCTTCACCCATATTTCTCTTTCTCACCCCACCCCCACCCCAGGGAGGGGTGATGCCTTAATCATTGCAATCAGTCCCCCTTTCTTTACCCCACCCCCCACCTTTCCCTTACCCTTCTGGTGTCACTACTCCCATTTCTGTTCCTGAGGGGCTTATCAGACCTAGATTCTGTGTGTCCTGAGCTCTTACCTGAAGGAGTGTATATGCTCCAGTCTAGCCAGGAATGAAAGGCAGGACTGGGGTCATGATAGAGCGGGGGTGAGGAAGCCTCAAAGAACTAGAGGAATATTGTGTGTTTCATTGGTGCTATACTGAAATTTTGGAAAGTTCCATATTTATCCTTTCCTTGAGACACTTTTGTGAGGGGATGTCCCATTGTCTACAGATGGGTTTTGAGTCTCGTCTCTGCATCCACCCACCCCTGACCTGTTCTCAACATTATGTTTTTTTTTTGTTTTGTTTTGAGTCTTCTGGTGCCTGTTACCTGATTCTGTTAACATTTCATGATCACACAGGCTAGTGTGCTTCTTCCATGTAGGCTTGTTGTTTCTGTGCCAGATAGCCACTTATTTAACTTCAAACCTTTAAGACCCCATATACTATATCTTTTGATAGCTGGGCACCATCAGTTTTCTTCACCACATTTGTTTATGCACCCATTTTGTCTTCAGTGATCTTGTCGGAAGAGTGACTACCACAGAATGCTAGTTTGTTAGAACAGAGTGGTCTTGCATTGAGGAAGGCCTTGAACAGAGGCCCAAATTCTATCCACTTTCTCAGTGTATTTACATATAAATAGATATACATAGGTCAATACATCTATTTTTCTGAATTAATAGATTGACATAAGTGTGCACCTATATTTATGGCACTTATGCTAATAGTTAGCCATAAGTTTGTTTCCTAAATCTTTCCTCTGTTTCTTTCTACCCTGCTCCTGCCCCATCATCATGCTTTCCCTACTTCTGCCTTTTAGTAATTTCTCTCAGATAGTTTGTTGTTGCTCCAACACCACTGGGATCTCTACGTCTTCCTCATTGTTGCTTTTAATTCCCCAGAGGTCCCCCTGTCCATGGTGTTGTTTGCTCAGTGCTGCTTCTTCTTCTGCATAGGTCCCTTGAAACTGCTGGTCCTTTGCTTTCTCCTCGGTTTTGCTTCCCATGTTTATTTTATATTAGTAGGCAAAATAACACTAACAGAGATCGAACAAAAAGAAAACAAAAGATTGGATAAAAAGTGAAAGAAAAACTAGCCCTCTCCCCCCAAACAAACAAACAAAATACATAGTTCCAGGTATGTCCACTGACCTTTATGACTATCTCCCCACCGGTCTTGGGGTATACAGGAACTTCCTCTCCTAGTGGAAGTGTATTTGGGGGCTCTTCAGGGGGCTTGTGGATTTGATTTGCCCCCATTGTTGATCTGTTATAATCCCTTCTTGGTTTGTGACGCTGTGGGGAGTTGAGACTGGACTCACTCCCCATCATGTGTCCTCAGTATTGTCCTCTGTCATGGTAAGCTCAGATTTAAAATGATAAAGTCACAAAAATATGTTCAGAAATTTTCAAATTTATATTGATATACTTTACATTTTCTCATCTCATCTATTTTATATAAGCAAGTTATATAAATGAATTGATCTTTTTGTGCAGATGACAGATATAATTTTCTATTCGATATACAGTCACCCCTTAAATGAGCAAAGGCAATGGGTTTTGTATCTCCAGGATGTCAGTTGCCCTTGAGTTGATTCCAATTCATGGTGATCCCATGTGGAGAGCCGGATTCAAAGGCCATTGTTTGCTCTGCAAACAATTCCTTCCGCCCCAGGGTTTTTAGCAAAAGTCATCATGCTCTGGCGAAAGCCAGCTTCCGGATGCTGACGCTGTCACTAACCTCTATCATCATTGGTTAATATGGACCTTGTTTTCTACCCTTCTTCTGTACTCTCATTAGCATACTGGCCCAAGTTGAGGACTGCGGCCCCTTTTGTGGGCCCTTTTTACCTTTTTTGGAACTTTGCCCCTAATTGGTTACAGTCAACTAGTTCGCTCATTCACTGTATTTGCATATTACCAGCTCGCATGTGTTGTAATACTATTGGCTGTTCCCCCCATTCACTGTATTTGCATATTATCAGATCATATGTGTTGTAATACTATTGGTTGTTTCCCTTATACGCTGTATTTGCATAACTACCTCCCTCTTCCGGCTTGTGCGGCTATATCTACCCTGAGTTTCTCCCCAATAAATGAGGCTTGATCAGAACCCTGTCTTGCCTCCATTCTTCACGTCTCCTGCCCATCTTTGTCTTCCAGGCTCTGGACCCAGAGATCCACGTTTGAATGTCCCACGGGCCGGGAAAATCCCATATGCCTATTTATTATAATTTACACCAAATATCAACTTTGCACCTACTCTGTGCTAGGACCATGCCAAGAGTTGGAAATATAATGCTGACCAAGATAGATTTGTCTAACAAGATAGGTAGTTGACCATGTACCATTAAAACGGCCATGCATTCTTTGTCCTAAACACAAGGAATGACATCTGTCTTTCCAAAAATGTAGCTAGTAAATAGAGAACATAGAAGAATAAGATAAGTTATATGCTGGAGAAAGACCACCAGATGCTCCACAGTGACCTAACATCCCGATGGGTACATAGTAAAGGACCTTTGCAGGCCTTCCATTATATCTCATGAGTCTTCTTTTATCAAGTATCCCTTGTCTTTTCTTATTTCCTATGTAAATTGTGTTCTTTAAAAATCAATATTGTATCATGTTTTCTATAATCTCTGTCAAGTCCCTGTTTCTCTGGTCTTCAATTTTTCTTTTCCTTTTTTTTTTGGGGGGGGGCATCACTGCCCTCAGGTGGTGGGAGTAGGAGGCCCAGCTTTGCTCCGTGGAGCTGGAATTGAACCTCCATCCCAGTGGGCCGCAGTCCCACATACAACCACTACACCACCAGGGCTCAGCCCCAATTTTTCATACTATAAGAGAGCATTGAGTATTGATTGTCAACTTGACAGTATCTCGAAAATGTTTTCACCTTAACATCTATTTTATATTTGCTATCTAATGAAGCTGAATAAATAATTGTAGGTAGTTGGAAATTATGTCATAGTAAGAGAAAGCATGATGGTATTCCTTTTATGGAACAATAGGAAAATATGAAATAAATAAACTTGGCGACTTTCCATTTAAAATTTTTATTTCCTCTTTACAAGGTCGTAAGATGAGACTCAAGAACATGACCGCAACACCCCTCTGTGTCATGCAAAGAAAAATGGTGCCACAGGTCAGTGAAAAGGTATGGCCATGAAATCATGAAAACCTTGATTAAACCAAAATACCAGAAAGACACGCCATCACCCTCCACATATGCTCCATCTAGTTTGATAAACATTTGAGGAGAGCATGTCTGACTCTCTAACCTTTCCCCCAAAGAACCCTGTGCTCTTCAACTCACACTTGTGACAGGAGCCATCTCAGAGTCCTTGAGGGCTTCCACCCATGTGCTTTTCTTAATGTTGAGTTTGGGGAATCCAAAGACATTTGAAGGGGCAAAACCAGGATGGTACTGTTGGTGCAATTCTCCCTGAACAACTCTTGCTATCCTGGAAGAATAAGCAAGTATATTGCTGTGATGGGAAAAAAAAATAATTATTCAATAAAACTTTCCTGACCTTTTTCTTGACAACCACCATAGTTTTCAATTTCTTCTAAATGTCTGCTTCATACGTTGCTGTAATTGTCCTGTGTCCCCCCCCCCTTGGGATTCACAGAATTGTTCCCGTAACCTTTCAGTTGACCTCTCTGCCTTGTGTTTAACTGAGCCAACAAAACTCCTCAGAGATCATTGTTTTGATTGGACCTTTCTTTTGGGGGGTGAAGGGGTGCATAAGGAGAGCAACACCTCTGTATGATTGAGAGAACTTGTCTGCACCAACCCCCTGAACACAAGGTTATGCTTCAATGCATTTTATTTGGATCAAAGACATGCGTGTTTGAACTGGAATTCTAGTAGCAATGGTTTTCTGTTCTATTTGTTTAATTTTAGCAGTTTTATTGATTTCAGATACCAGAAAATTCACTGGCTTAACCACATCAGAAAGAGTTGTGGCATTCATCACTATAATTAATTGCAGAGCATTTTCTTCATTCGCGTACTCATTATCATTAGCTTCCCTTTTCCTCCCAACCCTCCTTTGCCCTAATCCTAAGAAACTGTAAATCCATTGCTGTCTCTATTGATGGACATATCCTGGATTTCATATAGAAAAGCATATTTTCTCTCCCCCACCAAAAAAAAACGCAATAAAAGAACAATATTGAATACTGAAAAGCCCAACTTAAAAGGAAGTGGAGAATAATAAAAATAAAAACAATTTTTAAATGGCCAAAAGGGAGAACAAATGATGAAGTGTTAAATTTTAACCGCATCTCCATGTCAAAAGTAGATGGAGCTCTTAGGAGAAAAGGAATCTCCAGGTAAATCACATCCTCAGATTCTTTTCTCAACAAACACTAGAGAAAGAGCACCCACTATTCCGAGATGACCTCATTTAACCATGGGCAGTTTAATTTAGTGAAGAATCCCCAAACAATAATGGAAGCAATAATCCCAAGATGTGGGTGTAAGAGTGGCAGCTGCAACAACTGCAGCTTATAAAAAGAAAATGAGCTTCACCACAGCCCTGTGCTTGAAGAAGCTACACTAGATGTCTGTATTGAATGTGACCTTATTGAGAAATTACATCAAGAGTAGACAAAACCCAGAGACCTAACAAAGGGTCAGACCTAAACTCCATAGCTGTCAATACAAGTTCCCGTGGCTGGAAATTTTTGTGCTCTTAAATTCGTAGAGAACTCACATCTCTTATGAGTACTCTTACATTGCACAATTTATTTGACTGAATACCTACCAAGTATGAGAGAATATGCTAGATTTATAAAGTTGGAAAATTTTCCAGTTTCTGAGCATGTCTATTCTAATTATGTATTTGAGAACTGGGGAGGGGGGGACTATGAGATATTTTTAAATATCTACTGACCCCTGAGAGTGCCCCAAGGTAAAAACTCTATGTCATCTGGCCAATTCTGACTGGTAAATCATCACGACATTTTGGGTTTGCATGTATTAGTTTTAGTTTAAAGTTCATGTCCATGTCAAAAGTAGATGGAACTCTTAGAAGAAAAGGAATCGCCGGGTAAATTATAGCCTCAGAATCTCTTCTCAACAAATACTTGAGAAAGAGCACCAACTATTCCAAGATGACCTAATTTAAATGGGTAGTTTAATTTAGTGAATAATCTCTATAAAAATCTGATAAGTTCTCTTTTTTCCCCATTAGAGCATTGGTGAATGGCTAAAAATCCCTTTTGGGACTAATGGGAGAAAGAGCTTACTTTTAAGGCAATGTAGTCCCCTTTATTCAAGGAATCCTGTGTCTAAAAACTGGCTCAAGTCCTAGCACTCTGTACTGTGAATTCAAGTTACACTTCTATTCCCTTGACAAAAAATTTTTCTGCCAGAATGCTATTGGTCCCTGCACATCAAACTATTCAATTTGCCCCTTTAGTTGCACAATCACAACGATAAACACACCCTCCTTGTCTTTGGTGATTCAGTATTACCACTTGGCTCTTATCACGCTGGTTTCTCATTAAAGCCTGCATTTTAGGAAGGCTAATTTAACGCTAGCAATTTCCACTCTAATTACTGGCCTACAGAGATGAGTGATCACTGTTATTCAAGAATCTGGGAGCTCCTCTCATGAATTTATTTCCTATCATCATAATAAAAGTAGGGTTCTCTGAACCTCCCTCAGGCCAGTAGCTTAGGGTTGTGAGCACATCTTAAGCCAGTAGTTTCACATTAAGACATCACTCTCCCTAAGCCTTTGAGCATCTCTAAAGCAGATCAAAGCAGATTGGAGATCTTGATGTAATTTAATATAGCCATCTATGTTTCATTCAGCCATTCAACCAAATGGTTAAGGCCCTTTCTAACTTCTTTTGCTAAAACGCTGAACTCAGAATCTTTGCTTGGTGGGTCTGTCACAACAAATTTGAACCTGATAAACTGTTGCACTCATTTCACCATTATCCTACACCCTTGGAAGGACATTTCCCAGAATTCTGTCTATATAAATTGGAAAACATCACATTGTTATTTTGGTGTGCGAAGCACCTATCTCTTCAAAGGTCGTACCTTTTACCTCCAGCCTTGGGGCTTGCTGGGACTTCAGTCTAGTCACAGATACTGAAACAGAGAGCAGGGATTGGGGTGAGTTGGCCCTGAAGAGACTCAACGGTGCTTATAGAATGACTATATCAGGCGAGATACTTATTATGGTTTCTTCAGACAAAACAGGCCTAACTTTCTCATATGAGAGTGGAAAGGATACTTTTACTGGCAAAGAAAACTCAGCAGAATTTATGGGTTTCATGTCCCCAAGTTCATTGGGATCTGACCATGTGTACCCATTCTAATCTTCAAGATTCCATTACAATGAATATGTTTAATGCCATGTGGCAAGCGCCATGGTCGAGTGAACACAATTTCTGGAGAAAAATGAGGTTCCTAACCCAGCCTAGCAGAGGCTAAGGAGCACCTTGTAGATAAATCGAATGATGAGTTGAGTCTTATTGAATGACAGGACTTAACTAGAGCAAAAATGGGAGAAGAGCATGGAGAATGGGGATAGAATAGCAAGGGCCAAGGCTAGAGTTTGTAAAAACCGATACTGACTAACACGACTGAGCTCTTGTAAGAGGCCAGGCTCTGCTCTAATTGGAATAGACTCATTTCACCCTCCCAATAACCCTGAAGTAGGTATTATAGCTGTGACTGTTGTTGTTGTTATCCAACCTTTTCTCCATTTATGATGATGTTGTTACCTGTTATTCCAATTATGAGGATGGCGGTCTTCTTTACATTAAGTTGTCACCCATACTGTTGGCCAAAACCCTTGATCTTCATCAATAAGTGTTTCAAGTTCTCCTTCCTTTCAGCAAACCAGATTATGTTATTTGCATATCACAGATTAATAAACCTTCCTCCAATCCCGATGCCACATTCTTCTTCATGTAATTCAGCTTCTCTGATGATTTTCTCAGCATACAGGTTGAATGAGTATGGTGAAAGAATACAATCCTGATACACACATTTCTCAGTTTTAAACCAATCAGTATCCCCCTATTCTGTTGTCACAACTGTCCCTTGATCCATGAACAAGTTCCTTATAAATGCAACAAAGTGTGGAATTTTCTCATTCTTCTCAATATTATTCATAGTTTATTATGATCTACATTTACTTCATCCAAAATGCTGATCTTATGTATTGTGATTGAGTTCAGTGGAACACTTAATTTTTCAAAAGTGCACTACAGCTTAAAAAGAAACCATTCCATCGGGACCTGGGTGTTTTCCCAGCTACATTCTTATTGCTACTAAGGACTCTGATTACTTATGTAGAATCTTTCACATAAATATTCAGCACTCTTTACATGGATGATTCCATCAACACTTTCAAGATAGCAAAGTTTAGGCTTCTTTTGGCATTATGAATAAAAATGTAGCTTTAGAATACAAGTCTGTCTGTTTTGGGATATATATTTTGTATGCTTCAAAACTAATGTTCTTAGTAATTCTGGAGAGAGTCAGTCTAACCAGTATACAAATTTCCAAGGTTTAATTTATCTGTAATAAACAGATTTATATTTTCCAGTCTTGAAATTCTAACATGTTCAGTTTATTATAATATCAGTAAGTACAATAAAAATGTCTGTTAACAGATGGATTTGAAAACATAGGAGATAGAAATATATAATTATGAGATGTCCAACTTGAGCAAATGCTGTATATATATTCAAGTATTAGTTAACCCGAAAATAAACTGAGGCACCTAATTTTACCACAGAACTGAGAAAACTTACTGACTCGAGTATAAGCCTAGGATGGGAAATGCAGCAGCTACTGGCAAATTTCAAAATAAAAATAGATATCAATAAAATTACATTCATCGAGGCACAGGTTAAATGTTTAGGAGAATTTATTTCAAAGGAAACCAGTAAACTAGCTCAGTAAATGGGAAAGAGGGTCAACTAAAACAATATGGTATCAGCAATAACTATACATGCTGTTGCTGCATGTAGCAGTCACCTAATCTGGTGTCAATTTGAGGAGTAAGAGTGTAGGGGTGGAGTCTAGCCTGTCAATCTGGAGATGGCCAGTGAGTCCTCTATGTGGGCATGGCCTTCTCCTGAGGATTCTGAGAAGTCTTTCCTGGAGGGGGCAACACTCTCTCTCGCAGTTCACTCCGTTGGATACACTCGCTGACTAGTCTCACTGTCTGTGAGACATCTCTGAGGAGAAGCCAGGTGGACCTACCCGGATGTGGCCAGCAACCTGGATCTAGAGAAGCCACATTGAAACCCCTGCCAACGATGAGCTGCTTCTACCACAACTCAAGTTCTACCCATCTGGCTTGTGATCATCTTGTATTCAGCATCGTTGTATGTGTTTCTGAATCTGAAGAAGACTTTATATAGACTGGTATGGACATATGGGCTAATAGAGAATTTATGACCTTTTACTGGACTGGGTTGGGATGCTCTTGTAAATAGACCTCGTTATTATACACATATAAGTGTCTGTGGATTTGTTTCTCTAGTTTATGCAAAGTAGCACACTGCATGCACTGCATTATGACATATGCTGCTTTATGGTATATACACCGCACAGCTTGTATAGTTTGAGACCTAATGGACACTGATGGTATCTAGAAGAATGTGATGACATGACTAGTTAGCATACAGCAGCCTGTGTTAGGACTCATAATATACATGCTGCGTTGTGTACGCACTGTGTTACTGCATGTGCTCTGTTACTGCATAAGCAGCGTTACCGTATGTGTATGGCAAGTGCTAACGCAACACATGCAGTGACACAGTGTGTACACAAGGCAGTGTGTACATTATGAGCCCTAACACAGGCTGCTCTTTGCAAGCATAGCCAACACTGGGTCCAGATAGGGGTTAGTAAGAAAATAAAAAATAAAATATAGCTGATGAAATTCTGTAAATAAAAATAAGGTTTATCCAAGACCAGGAACAGACCGGGACTTGTATTCAGCAATGCTGAGCAGAGTAAGGGGCTATGACCAAGCACAGGTAAGACTGTAAAGGCTACGCCATCGGTCACAGCCCTGGAGAACAGCAGGAGAAGAGCAGCTGCATCTGACATTTATCTGACAAGGATGCCTGTGCCCCAGGTGCCAGCACACAGAAGTGGGCAGGTTCTTGCCCAGTATGGCAAGGTCAACACAGAGGCTGCCGGTCTGCAAGGAAAAAGAAGATGGGTGATATCAGCAGTCATCAGACCATCCACAGAGGCTGCAGGTGCCTGCAGATAAGCGAGAGAGACTGGAGAACCACCCACACTGAGAACAGAGAACAGGTAAGTGGGACCCTCACTATAGTATAAGCCAAGGGAGGCTTTTTAAGCATAAAAAATGTGCTGAAAAACTCAATTTATATATGAGTATATGCTGTAGGTAGGGTAAAGCAAAATTTGGGAAGGAGACTGGATTTCCAAGGGAGGAATTTTAAAATATGTCTCAGATTTAAAATGTTATATTCAGTTTGAGACACATTTGAAGTATTTAAGAGAGAAATAAATGAAAAGATTTGGTTTGGAGTTGGGAACATCATTAAGATAACGTACAAAGCTGGCATTAGACACCCAGTGATCAAAAGGGTGGGGTTGTAAGTCATTGAGTAAGACACACTCATCAAGGGCAGGAACAGTGAAGAATGAAAATCTCTAGGAAGTTCCCAGTGTTTAAGATATGAGCAAAAGCATGGACTTTCATACAAGACAAAAGAAGAAAGAATTTCAAGAAGAAAATTAACAAGCTGCAATATGCTGATGTCGTAAACTTGTTTGTCAAGTTAAGAAGACTTGAAGTGCTTACTGATGAAGATCAAAGACTACAGTCTTCAGTATATATTAAATTTCCACATAAAGGGAAAAAATTCCTCACACGTTGACCAATAAGCACTGTCCTGACAAATGACAAAAGCATAAAGTTGTCAAGGATTTCATTTTACTTGGATCCATAATCAATGTTCATGGAAGCAATAATAAAAAAATCAAAGAATGCTTAAAGTTGTAAAATGTTCACTGGACTGCATACAACCCCCTCCCAGGGGGATGGACAATAGAAAAGTGGCTAAAGGGGGACAGCAGTTGGTGTAAGACATCAAAAAATAATAATTTATAATTATCAAGGGTTCATGAAGGATCGAGTGTGGAAGATGGGGGGGGGGAATGAGGAGCTGATACTTGAGAACAGAATGAAGATGATTTTAAAATGATGATAGGAACATATTGTGGAAACAGGTCCGGCATGCAGGGAAGTGAGGAAGACAGAGTCCCAGCACAGACTCGGGAGACCAGGCTTGATGACGCAAACCTAATTTTTTTTCTTTTTTTTTTTTAAATGTGCACTAGGCATGAAACTGCTCTGGCCGCAATCTAGGCATCAAGCTAGGATGAATAAAGGACTGCCAGTCCGCTCTGCTCCTGACTGATATAAGAGCAACAACACCAATCAGGTGTCTCTTTGCCCATAGCTAGGGGTTGATGCAGATCTAATTTTATTACAGTGTTCACAAGCCTTATAAAGGTTTCATTGACCAATCAGATAGCTTCTTTCATATTCTTCCTGGTTTCCAAACACATCCTTATAAGTTCATGGGATTACAGCATGGAAAATGATTGGCCCACACTGTGGGCTATGTAAATGAAGTATTTCTGCTGTTATGTAAATGAGATATAGCTGACTGAGTCAGCCCATCTAATCACATCACAGGAAACCATCCAATTGCATAGTAGAACACTATCATCCAATAGTATTACAGGGGCTTAGCTGTTACCATGGAGAAGCTAGAAGCATTCTAATAGCCTGTGTCTCAGAGGTTTAAGGTGGAAGGATATCAAGTAAGCTGGCCTGGGAGTCTTACTGCCTCTGTCAAGACTGAAGTTCTCGGAGTCATGGAAACACAGAATACCCAGCAGCTTCCGCCTGACTGAAGACCGAGATACTCCACGAGACTTGGAAGCACGGGTTACAGCTACCCAAGGGCACAGATTACTACCCAGCAGCTTAAAGACAGCTCCAGGAGTCTCAGCAACATCTAGCCTTCTATGCCTCTCCCCCAGGTCCACAGGTTCTGCCAAGAATACCTCCACAACATACACACACAATGTCTGGATTGTGATAGGACCAGTAAGAGTCTCCCATAAAACAAAAAATCAGCTTGAACCCTTGAGGATCGATATCCTAAGCACTCCAAAGCCAGCATCAATGTAGATTGATAGGGACCCTATAGAACAGGATAGAACTGCCCCCAGTGGGTTTCTAAAACTGCAACTCTTTACAGGAGCAGAAACCTAAATCTTTCTTCCTTGGAGTGGCTGGGTTTCAAACAGCTGACCTTGCAATTAGAAGCCCAACGCCCAACTGTTATGCCACCAGGGCTCTATCATAGGCACTAAAAACCTGTACCGGATTGGGAGTAGCTAGCTTGAATCAGACAATCATATATTCTACTGTTTTAGAAATGAAAACTTGAAGAACGGCATCGCATTCTGAGTCAAAAAGAAAACTTCAGGCTCTATCCTAAAGAATAATATGGTCAGTGATAATATTCGAGTGCCTACAAGGAAGATCAGCTAATATGATTATTGTTAAAATTTAGGCACCAATCACTTCAGCAAACTGAAGGTATTGAAGATTTTTGCCAACTTCTGCAGTCTGAAATTGATCAAGCATACACTCATTAATAAGTACTGATGCTTGCAAAAATTGAAAACAAAGGAGGAACAGCCTTTAAAACTATGGCTTTGATGATAGAAATGGCATCAGAGATTGCATGATATGATTTTATAAGAACAATAACCTAGTCACTGGAAACACCGCTTTTTAGCCACATAGACAGCAACTACACACATAATTGTAGGACTTGTAGTAGTTACATAATTTTGTGTCATTTTGAAGATATAAAATTGTAGCGGTGGAGTCTAGACTGTCAATCAGGTCACAGACTGATGTGTCTCTTTGCAGGCATGGCCTTTTCATAAGGAAGGTCCTGGAAACCTCCCACCCCTCTCTCTCTGCCTTCACCTGCCTGTTGATGAGCCATGCTGAGACTGTCAGACCCCTGTGATGCTTCTACTGCCACTGACAAGACTTTGCACCCATTTTCCTGTGAACTTCCTGCAAGCTGCATCACTATATGTGTCTGTGTGAGTCTGAAGAGTGATTTGTGGATTAGAATTGGACTTATGGACTTGATATGGACTGGGCTGGGATGTTTTCCTGATGTATAATTAATTGTTGATATAAAACTCTGTCTTACACAAAAAGGAGTGTCTCTGGATTTGTTTCTCTAGTCAACCCAGCCAAAAACAAACCTGGAAGGATGAAATACATGGGAGTAAAATTGATTTAGTCTATGGAATGGAGCAATAGAGAAATTTAGTATCAGACATATGGGCTGGTATTGGATTTATTTTCAATGAGACTAAAACCAGGGGCTAACCGTGGACTGGGCTATCCGTTGTTCCTATGCAAGTTCAAAGTGAAGATGAAGAAAATTAAAAGAATTCACACAGGAGCCCTGATGGCATAGTGGTTACACGTTGGACTGCTGACAAGATGCAGTTGTAAACCACCAGCTCCGACCTGGGAGAAAAGCCAGGTATTCTGCTCCTGTGAAGTGTCACGGCATCTGAAACCCATGGCAGTAGTTCTCCCCTATCCTGTAGGATCTCTAGAGTCATAGCGCCCTCATGAGCAAAGACACAAGAATCAACGTATAAATGTGAATATATCTCATGCTGATGTCAAAGAATGGAAGCTGAGGAAACATAAGCACACGGAATGAGAAGACAGGGGACTGCAGCTCCCTCTGGCATGCAGCAAAGAATTGAGCTGTCTCCTTTCGTTATTAATACTAAAATTTGGGAATACCTGTATAGGTATATTTACTCCGAGTTTTTTAAAATTTGACAAATAACATTCTTGGAACAACATTGTCTAAAAGACCAGGTGCAGTAAAAGTAACCTACAAAGCAAAGAATAGAGACCAAAACAAACTCCAGACTAGACATTCTTTATCAAAGATATGTCCTTGATTGTCTGTCAATACGCACCCGTGTGCAGATGATCATATTGACCTCAAATGTGTATCCTTGAAGTTTTGCCTTGTATCCAAGTTCTCTGCTGCTATATCCCACCTATATCCCATTGAACACTAGTGACTGAAAGTACAATACGTTGTGGGATCACATCAAGAACAGCATACATGAAGAAAGCAAAACTCACTAAAAATATTGAAAAAAATCAGAATGAATGTCAGAAGAGACTCTGAAACTTGCTCTTGAATGTAGAATAGTGAAAGTGAAAGGAATAAATGATGCCATTAACTTGCCGAACACAAGATTCCAAAGGTGTCTCAAGAAGAATAAAGTATTACAAATATAAAATAAAGGATTATAGCGAAATTTTCAGGGACCCGGAGTTAAAAAACCAAAAGTAGAGAACATTCTGGCACTTTTCAAGCTCAAAGAGCTGATGAAAAATTAAGACCTCAAATTGCTATATGGACGGATTCTATGGGCATACTGATGACGATGCAGGAACTATCACAAGAAGATGGAAAGAATGCATGACATAGCTGATCCAAAACCAGTTCTTCAGTATCCCACAAATCCAGGGAGCAGAATATGATAAAAACTGATGGCACTGAAAGAAGAATGCCCAGCTGCAATGAAGGCCTTAGTGGGAAACAAGGCATCAACAGAATAGGAATGTTTTCCAGGAATCTGGAAAACACTATGCCAAGAAATTCGAAGAGCAACTACCTTAACGACTGACTGGAAGAGATCTGTACCTGCGCCCTTTCTGATGGAAGGTGATCTAAGAGAATGAGAACATTATCAAACAGTATCCTTAACATAACATGCAAGTAAAATTTTGAGGATGATCATTCAGTAGTGGTTAGAGTAGTACATTGAGTAAGAACTGCTGGAAATTCCAGACAGCTTCAGAAGGAGGGCATGGTGCAAGGGAAATAATTGCTAATGGCAGGTGGATCTTGCTCGAAAGCAGAGAACTCCAGAGATATTTATGTTTTAGTGACTGTGAAAGGCAATTAACTAAGAAGATCATAACAAACTAGGCATAACATTGAGAAAGTGGGAATTCTGGAACACTTGATCGTGCTCCGGTGGTGTATGTACATGGGCCAAGAGGCAATCTACAAACAGAACAAGGGTATACTGTGTGGATTAAAATCATGAAAGTTGTAAAGCAGGGCTGTATCCTTTCACCATCATTATTTTCTCCACACACAGACTTCACAGCATTGAATCAGTTTCTTAGCAAATAATCAGAGAGGTTGATCTATAAGAAAAAGATTGCTGCATCAGGATTGGAGGCAGGCTAACAACCTATGCTATGAAAATGACACAGTTTTACTTGCTGAAAGCAAGTGGTGGGGGGCACTTGAAGCACTTACTGATGAAGATCAAGGAGAGCAGCCTTCAGCATGGAAAGCAACTTAATGCAAAGAAAATAAAAGCCCGCACACCTGGGGCAATAGACAGAGCTGTAAGAAATGGATAAAAGATTGAAATTGTCAAGAATTTCATTTTGTTGGGATTCACTGTCAGTGCTCATGGAAGCAGCAGTGTAGGAATCAATACCTCTTGAATGTGTTGAAGAACAAAGATGTCACTTTGAGAACTAACAAGTGCCCGGCCTAGACCATGGCATTATCAATCACCTCATACGCATGAGAAAGTTGGACAATGAAGATGGAGGACTAGAGAACAGTGGATGCATTTAATTTATGACATTGACAAAGAATATTGAAAGTTTTGCATACTGATAGAACAACAAACAAATACATCTTGGAAGAAGTATAGCCAGCATGTTTCTTGGAAATGAGAGTGACAAGGCTTCATCTCAAGTACTTCACACATATTGTTAGGAGCAATATCATGCTTGGTCAAGTAAAGGGGCAATGAAAACGAGGGAGATACTCTACAAGATCTATTGACACCGTAGCCGTACCAGTAGGTGCACACAATAACTGTGAGGGTGTCACAGGACCAGGCAGTTCTTCAATCTGTAATAGGCAGGGTGGTTGGACGTCTGTGTCAGCAGCACCTAGCACTCACTTTTAGAACGAGAAAGATGCTGCTGTCTGCATCTGAAGACTTACACTCTCAGAAGCTCTGTGTAGGCTAGTGATGACTTGGATTGAGTCAGTGGCCTCGGCTTTGGCTGTCAATTTCACCTCTTGATTATTTCGTTTTATAGTTCAGTAATCTCACTTTTAAATCTGCAATGAACATACAATTCTCCAAGTCTCTAGATGGTCAATGTGTGGTTAGGGATGCAGATATACTTTTGACATCACTGTTATGAAATCATCTAGGGCAGATTGAAATCATCACACTACATGCTATTTTATTGTGTGCTCGCACTTCACCATCATTTTGAATGCCACCCATGCATGTACCGTATTCATTTTAATTATGCATTAGCTTTTGTTGTTGGTATGGATGTACTCAGCAGAGCATGCACCAATTCAACACATTGTGCATAAATTATTCCATGACCTTGATTAAATTCTTTGAGTTCCGCATCCATTTCCTAATTATTCCTGCACAATAGTAACACAGTTTGGCCATCCCTCATGAAGTCTAGGTAATCTTCTCGTTTGCTTTTGTGAATTTGATCCAATATAGGCAGTTCTTTATAGAACACAAGTATTAAGGCTGACATGTTGCACGAAGCCTCCATGGCTCCAGAAGCTTTAGCTTTTCTGAGAATATGAAATATGGCTTCAATTATTGATTACCTACATGTTGTTGCCAATATCTGTAGCTTGCATAATTTTCTCATAATTGACAATGTGAGGGCAACTAAAACGTATTCCTACTTCATAGCAGTAGCTACTTCAAAAATATAATAGAAGCATTTATTAAGCAAAAAAAATAACAGAAATGTGAAGTTGTTGTTTCCAGACAGATCTCCCATCAAGGTCTATAACATTATGAAAATAGAGTTTTCATCTTGCTAATCCTCCCTCAGCTAATTCTGTGCTCTTCGATTTACACTGCATCAAAATGGCAGTTTGTAAGTATAGTTAGGTCAAAATTGAACACCTCTTCATTGGATCTCCCTGCTGACCCATTTTGGTTTTTTGATTTGTTTTGTTTTGTTTTTGTTTTTTGGGGGGCATCACTGCCCTCTGGTGGTGCAAATCATAGGCCCAGCCTTTGCTCCTGTGGATCCGCTGCTGGAATTGAACCTCCGTCCCAGTGGGCCGCAGTCCCGCGCACAACCACTACGCCACCGGGGCTCAGTCCCTGTTGACCCATTTTAAAGTTGTTCTGGTTTTTAATATTTTGTTTTCTTTTCAAATGACCTTTTCTATTTATTAAACATCGATTCTTTTTTATCTCTGTATGCTTTTTGGTGTATGAAATCCAGGATGGGTGAATTTATGGAAACGGTAACTGGATTCATGGTTTCTAAGGGTGTTGGAGGAGAGGTTAGGGGGAATGGGGAGCTAATAACAAGGAATACAAGAAAGAAGAAAATATTCTAAAATTTATTGTGGTGATGATTGTACAATTCTTTCTGATATAATCGAACTACTGAATTGTATACTATATGGATTTATTTGTCCCAGTGAAATGGTTCATTATTTTTTTAATCTGAAAATAAAAGCCAGCTTAGGTATCCTCAAGCAACTCAAATCATGTGGCCTATAAATGTCCTTCGAGTCTTGGAAATCAAGAGATATCTGAAGGAGCACTATCCAGGCTGTGTGTAGAATGGAGTAAGATTTGTCAATGAAATTATTAGAGGGCAACTTTTGCTAACCTGGAAAAAGGAACAAGCACACTGCCATGACTGCGGAGTGGGGTGAGGTGGGATGCTTGCCACAACTTTCGAGGTGTTTTTCTTAACAATGCAGTTCTCAACTTGTTTCTTAAAATTTCTTCTTAATAAGCCCGCTGAATCATCCTGTGTCTTCTGAGAAAAATCTAAAATTACCCTTTGGGATTCCCCCCAATAGTCCCTAAAACCTTTTGAGGCCATCACTCTGACTTGAATTTAGCTGGTTCAACAAATCCCTTCAGAAACCACTGGTCATATTGAATTTTTAAAGACATCTTAACGATGGATTAGAAGCAGCCCTGGCAATCTAGGGGATTATGCATGAGGCTGCTTGTGGGAAGTTTAGCAGTTAGAAACAACCAGCTGCCCCACTGAAAAACAAAGTCTTCTACTCCGGTGAAGAGTTCTTGTCTCAGAAACCCACAGAAACGGTTCTGCTCCTTCCTACAGCGTTGCTATGAACAGGGAGTGAATGAGACGAAGACAAATGAATTATTGAAAGAACTTGTCTGCAGCCATCCACTGAACCCCGAGAGATGCTTAAATGCATTTTTCTTGGAATAAACTCATGCATGTATGAACTGAAGTTGGAGTAGCCATACTTTTTTACTTACCCTCATATTGTGATTAAATATGAACTTTCTTGCAATAAAGTCACTTTTCAAATATTTAGGACATTCAAGGAATTATTATTTAAGTTTCTGCGCCTGGCCACTCAGCTCAGTTTTGAGGTCAATTGATGTAGCGTGGTCCACTATAACACACTTGACGTCCCACTTTGGTCAACAGCAATGGGAGTCTTAAAGTGTGGCAGTGGCCATCTAATTTGTAAGAGTGGATCCCTCCCAATCCAGAGCAAAGAGGGAAGAAAGTCAAAGATACAAGGAAACAGTTACTCCAAAAGAATACTTCTTTCAATAATTCATTTGGCCATGCCCACCTCACCTGCCCTGACTCTGAGACCAGATGGACTAACCTGTGCCTTGGCTATGACAATGGATTACTTAAAAAGGGAGAATGGCAGGATGTCCTGGGAAGAGGGGCAGAAAAATGTGAAACAGCATTCAAAATCATAGAAAACACCAGACTTAGTGGTTAGAGATTGGTGCAACCCCAAAGACCATGACCTTGTAAGCACCCTTCAAGCTTGGAAGTGAACTCCAACATGGCTCAACTTTAAAACAGTAAAAGGTGAACAGTACCACCAGGAGGGAGGTGCTATTGGTGTCCATCAATCATGGAGATTCAAAGGGAAGCATGTGTCCGGGGAGACATCTCTGAAGGCAAGGAGAGATAGGAAAGAAGACTACAGGGCAATGGTCCACCCAAGGAGGATGTGGGAAGAATGCTGTTACAGTGTGTGTGTGGGGGGGGGTGGGTCCGTAAATAGCACAGAACAAAGTGTTTGTGACTTCTCAAATGAAAACCAATTGCTCTGTAAACTTTCACCCAGACTACAATAAAACAAAACAAAAAAATAAAAGAAAAAGAAAAAGAATGACCATTTGTACTTGTATGACAAACGCTTTTGCTGTGACTGGTTCATTCTTATACACTTAAAATAGATCTGTTCATCATTAACAGTTGTTTCCCTGATTAGGATTCTTCCATTCACTGGCAAATACTACAATGATGCAACTTTGGATAATGCTGTGTTTTCACGTTTCTTTGCAAAGATGAAATGGTTCTTTCCCTGGGACCATTCAATGTTTGGCTTTTCCATTGTGATTAACACATTTCCATTGTAACCTGTCCAACAGGAACCGACAAAGCCCAACTCATTGATGGGTTAGCTCAGGTCCCCTTGTGACCTCAGACAGGCATGGATTACAGTCCCAGCTGTCCCTGGCCCTAATATGAACGAGTGACCTAAAAGCCAGAATCACTGTCTTCTTTACAGCCCAAGCATCCTGTCATATGCTATTTTTATTTTCAAACTTTGGCTACACTTGCAGAGTCATGCCTTCTCTGAGACACTGCTCTCTAGCTGTGCACAGATAAGTGGAGAAACTGGATTGCCTGAGGAGCTATGCAGGTTTTCCTTGAACTCTTTCTTTGTCAGTGGCATACTAAAAGAATCAGTCCTTAGCAGGTCTGGCTCAGTGCAGGCTTCATATCGCATGGTATCGATGGGAAGGGTAGAGAAAGAGAAGGGGTAGAGACTGTTCAGGACTGACTGTAACAACCCTCTTCCCGATACCACCTTTACCTCCAAATTCCTCCCCAGCTAGGTTCAGCTCATCACCCCACAGGCAAATCCAGCCTTGCCTTATCCTATCCCCTAGTTCTTTCACGGGACCCATGTAGAATAACACAGGAAGAGGTCAAAAAATGGCAATAAGAGTGGATTTCTGATTTGGCACTCATTGCAAATGCTTTCTCAATAATATGGCCACCTCTCATCCCCACACATCCTATGGAGATAGGGATCCTGAAATGCTCTCAGCAAATCCATACCAAAGAACTACCCTTCACCCCAGCTTCCAGGGGGAGTTGTTCTAGGTGCCAAGTGTAGACCTGCCTGGGATTCTTAGAATCTCTCCCTCACTTACTTCTCCGCCGGGACTTCTCTGCCTGATGGGACAGGACAGTTAGAACTGACAGAAGTGTTCACTATGATGAAAATGGCTATTGTAGTTGCTTGCACTTCAGTTCATATTCCTCCTCCCTTCCGGACTGCAACCCATTTGAGAGATATATTCAGCAGTCAGATAAAGTCATACTTCCATGCTGGGTACAGAGGAATTTAAGAAGAGGGTTTGGACCTGAGTCCCAGACGAGGATTCCTGTAGAACCAATTTAGATGATTTCCCCCTCAGAGGAACAGATGAATGCACTCATCTGAAGGATGATATATCCATGAGACAGAGCTGAGAGACTTTAGAATATTCATGGGCTGGACACCCCCCCTCCCATTTCACCTCAGTCTCACTCTTCCATATATGGGAAGGAATGACCAGGAAGTTCTGAGAAAGTAGAAACTTGCCCCTAACATATTATGAAAGAAATAAGCTCCATTTTGTAAGCCGAGGCAGAAATAAGGAAAGAGAACTGTTTTTACAAAGCCTTGCCCTTTTTGACCAGTTGAATCTCCAGTCACTTTAACACACACGAAGCATACATTGCACCTATGACCCTCAGGAGAAGGTTGGGTATATTGCCTTTGTCCCTTTTCAAAGTCCTCCCTGGCCTTGGATATATTCATATCCTACCTATAATTCCTGTGATGTGATGCTGCTGATGGTCTTCTGGGGCTCAATGATGCTCAGTGGGACAGGTTTTCAGTGGACAGTGTGTGCAGAAAAGGGAGGGAGAGTGGCTGAGTTGAAACTTCTTCTGTGTACCCCACATTCAACCACTCAGCTTCACATAGTAAGAGGGTCATCATGAATGGATCTGCATTTTCAGAATCCCTTCTAACAATCTGTTCCAGAAAACTGTGTTTGCTATAAATACTGAGTCCTAATATTTAGTCAGAACCTTTGTCAAAATTATGATATCTGATCTCAAAATATTGGACAATGTAGAAATTCACCCTTAGATCTGATTTAGTTGTTTTGTTTTTCCCCACCACAAGCATATAGATCAAACCCTATGTTATTAACATCTTAGAGGTCTGAGGTAGAGGAAAGAAAAACGTAAAAGTCAGGTAAAACAATAAGCATTTCTGGGAGTTTTCCTAGTTCTGTCAAATCTCCTATTTTTCCCAAATTCAGAGGGAATTGGACACAAGTTAAAGTGCTGAAGCACAAAAATGAAAGAAACATTTTTCTTTAAGACAAAGTGTCCTGCACCTGGACATCCCCTTATAGAAAGGTGGCAGGAAGGAAATGAGCCAGTCAGGGTGCAGGGTAGCAATGATGAACTGACAACTTTTCTCTAGTTCTTAAATGCTCCTTGCCCCCACTGTCATGACCCAATTCTACCCTACAAATCCAGCTAGACCTGAGGATGTACAATGGTACAGAGAGGAACCGAAAACACAAGCAATCCACGACAGATGATCCCTTCAGGACCAGTGGTGAGAGTAGTGATACTGGGAAGGGGGAGGGAAGGTGGGGTCGAAAGGGGGAACTGATTATGAGATGTACATATAACCTTCTCTCTGGGGAACAGAAAACCAAAAAGTGGGAACAGTGTAAGATATGACAAAGTAATGATCATTTATAAATTATAAATATAAGGGTTCATGAGGGAGGGGGAAAATGAGGAGCTGATATCAAGAGCTCAAGTAGAAAGCAAATGTTTTGAGAATGATGAGGGCAACAAATATACAAAATGTGCTTGCCACAATGGTTGTATATATGAATTGTGATGAGTTGCAAAATGATTAAAAAAAAAACAAACAAATGAGAAAGTACCCTGGAGGTAGGTAAAAGGAAACAGAAAAAAGAACTGGGAAGCAAAGCTATGAATAGAGGTATAATCATAAGTATGTACATATGTAAATACATTAATTCATAAAAAGAGATATTGACCCACATGTATTTATATGGCAATACACTGAGGTAGTGGATGGACTTTGGGTCTTTGATCATGCCTTCCCTCAATGCAAGAACACTTTGTTCCAGCAATCTGGTTTTCTGTGGTGCTCACCCTCTTGGCACAATTGCTGAAGACAAAATGGGTGCATAAACAAATGGAGTAAAGAAGGCTGATGATGCCCATCTATCAAAAGATATGATATCTGGGGTCTTAAAGACTTGAAGATAAATAAGTGACCATCTAGCAAAGAAGCAACAAGCCCACAGGGAAGAAGCACAGCAGCTTGTGTGATCATGAGGTGATCAAGTAACAGGCTTCTGAAGACCCAAAACAAACTTACAAACAAAATCCATACTGTTGAGAATGAGGGTGGTAGGAACAGAGACCCCAAACTCCTGTAGATAATGGGATATCCCCTCACAAAAGGTTCACAAGGAAGGAATGAGTCAACCAGGGTGCAGTAAAGCACTGATGAAGCACACAATATTCCTCTGGTTCCTTGTGGCTTCCTTACACCCCACTATCATGACCCCAGACCCGCCTTTCACTGAGGGCTACACCAGAGCATGTGCACAGTTACAGATAAGGATAAGAGCTCAGACACACAGAATCCAGCAACAGGAATGGAAGTAGAGATACCAGGAGGGTAGGTAGGTAGAGGAGGGGAGGAAGAGGGAACAGATTTACACATAACCACGTCTACCACGTCTACAAACAACAGACAGTGGTCTGAAAATAATAATTTATAATTCATCAAGGGGTCATAAAGGTGGAGGTGTGGGGGAGGAAAAAATGAGGAGCTTATACCAAGGGCTTAATAGAAAGGAAATGTGTAGAAAATAATGATGGCAATACATGTACAAATATGTTTGATACAACTGATTTATGGATTTTTATAAGAGTCCCCAATAAAGTGATGTTTTAATAAAATTTTTTAAAAAGAGAGAGAAAAGAGCTGATCAATAAAGTGACAGTTCAGTATTCAGGAATGAAATTTTAAGTAAATTTTAAATTTTAATTAATTTTTAAACTGTCAGCTTTGCTAACATCAAATGGAAATCTTTATAAGCTTGAAACTTAGTGAAAGGTACTGAATTTTTTATATCTAATTCCCAAATCATTTGTGTGGGTCTGGTTTAATATCTTTAATCCTCTATTGAATAAGCTTGTCATTATGCTTATTTCTTTTCCTCTCCCATTCAACCTCAAGAAGAGACATGCAGTGCTTAACACAAAGAGAAAATGCAATAAGCGTCTATTAAACGGAATAAATATTGAACTGAATAATCACAAAATTTTAACATGTCATTTAAAAAACATATAGAATTGTATTGAGGAATGTGAGTGTGTTAGTCTGAGCAGACTAGAGAAATAAATTTATAGACACACATAAGGATATAAGGATAAGGTTTATATACAAAAGGAATGGGACATTGAGAAAGCTTCCCAACCCAGTCTAGTAGAAGATCATAAATCCAACACTAGCCTATTTGTCCGATACCAGTCTATAAAGTCTCCCTCTGACTCATGAAGTACGTGCAGTCGAAGCATCCCGGTTCTGGATGTCCCATGACTCCTAGATTCCAGGGCTCAGGGTCTATCAACAGCATCCAGTGGTGGTAGAAGCAACTCAGTGCTGGCAGGGGTCTCCATGTGTCTTCTCCAGATTCAGAGGTCTGGTTCCATCAAGGTAAGGCCGTGTGGCTCCTCCTCTGGCTCCTCCAGTTCCTTGGATGCTGCCATCTTGTCTTGTCTGTAGTTCATCGTCTTGGAGACTGACTCCCAGAGACTGAGAGTAAAGTCTCTCTTCTCCATTTGGGAAATACCAGAAGACTTCCCAGAATTCTCAGGAGAAAACCATGCCCACACAGAAGCTTCATCAGCTATCATTGGCTGTCTCCAGATTAACAGGCTAGACTCCACCCCTACATCCCAATCATTAACTTGACATCACGAATACATGACCACCACAGTGAGAGAATTATGATAAAGTTATAAAATATTAAATAGTGATTAAACTTGACCTAAGAATAAATTAAGGCAAAATTCCCCCCTCCCTTTTTATTGGAGCTCTATAACAATTCATAGTTCAATTAAATCAAATATGATTTTACAATTGCTGCCACCCGCATTTTCAAAATTTTTTTTTCCTCAATGATTTTATTGGGGGCTCTTACAGCTCTTATAACATTCAATACATCATTTGTATCAAACATATTTGTACACATATTGCCATAGTCATTTCCAAATATTTCCCACTTGAGCCCTTGGTATAAGCTCCTCTCCCCTCCCCCCCCACACACACCTTTTTTAAAGAATCGTTTTATTGGGGACTCATACAACTCCCATCATGATCCATACATACATCAATTGTATGCAGGCCACATTTACACACTTGTTGCCATCATCCTTCTCAAAACATCCTCCCTCCACTTAGGCCCCCAGTACCAGCTCCCCATATTTCCCTTCACCCTCCCCTTCCCCTCCCCCATGAACTCTTAATAATTTACAAATTGTTATTACTTTTTCACATTGTACACTATCCAATGTGTCCCTTAATCCAATTCTCTGTTGTCCATGCCTCAGAGAGGAGGTTATATGTAGATTCCTGACATTGTTTCCTCCTTTCTATTCAAACCATTGTTTTTTGCACTCATTGGCATCAGCTCCCCTTTATCTTTGTCTTTCCTAATCCTACCCAGAACCCTTGTATTATATTAATATTATTATTGTTTGTGTTAGTCTAGGTACATTAGAGAAACAAATCCATAGAAACTAATGTTTAAGAGAGAATTTTATATAAAGGGTAAGTGCATATCAAGAAAACATCCCAACCCAGTGCTGACCAAGCCCACAAGTGAAACATTAGCACATATGTCCAACATCAGTCCACAAAGTCCTCCTCCATCTCACAAAACACACACAATGACTCCGACTGCAGGAAGAAAGCCGAATCAGTGAGTGTGCAAGCATCTCAGAGCTGGCAGAGGTCTCCACATGGCTGCTCCAGCACCCAGGACTGCATTGGGGTTGGTTCATGTGGCTTCTTCTCAGGGATGTCTTGCAGGAAGTGAGCCTTGCCAGCCAAAGCAGGGAATTGGCTAAGGCAGCTGCATCCTTGTTCGACTATCACAAAGCAAGAGACTGGAGAAAGAGAAAGGTGAGGTTCACTTAGCCATTTATCTCTCTGCCCGTCAGTTAGGCTCACATGTGTTTATCAGCCAGGTTGGCACAATAAACTTTAACTATCTCATTGTTGTTATTTCTCCACACACACCCCATCTATACCATCCAATATATCTGTTCACCTGCCACTCTGTTATTCATTCCCCTTGAGTGGGGCGATATCATTATTGCCATCAATTTTCCCTCCCCTCCTCCCCTCTCACCTTTCCTTACCCTCAGGGAATCATTACTCCCACAATTTCTGAAGGGTTTATTTATCTTAGATTTCATACATCAAATGATCTTAATTATACACATGAACATATGCAGTTCTAATGGGATCCATGAGGTAAAATTAAGACCATAATAATAGGATGAGGAAATAATAGAGAACTGGAGGAGAGTTATGTGTCACAACAGTGCTATACTGCACCCTGGTTATAGCACCCCTTCTGTACGGCCCTTTATCTTCCAGGTGCTTTTGTTGTCGGCTTTTTTTGGCCAATTTGTATACCTTTAACATCCTTCTGATATCTTTTAATTGTTTAAGATCATTTCATTGGTGCCTTTACAGCTCTTATATCAATCCATAGATCAATTGTATCAAGAATATTTGTACATATGCTGCCATGATAATTTTCTGAATATTCATATTCTATTTGAGCCCTTTGTATCAGCTCCATTTTTTAACCTCCTTCCCCCTGGCAACCCCTTTATAAGTTATTAATTATTATTGTTTTCATATCTTACATTAAATGCTGTCTCCCTTTGTCCCAGGGTTTCTTCCATCCTCCTCTCCCATTTTCTGCCTATCCTCCTGGGATCTCTACTCCTATTTCTATTCCTGAGGGGTTGATCTAACCTGGATTCCATGAGTCCTGACCTCTTCATTGTACCTGTGTACATGCTACAGCATAGCCTGCAGGGAAAGGCAGGATTGGGGTCATGATAGTGAGGGCTGAGGAAGCCTCAAGGAACCAGATGCATATTATGTTTCAGCAGTGCTATATTTCACCCCAGTTGACACATCCCTTCCTTGCCAAGTCTCCATTTTGATTATGCCCCTTCACATCAATTTGGTTGCTTGCTTGTTTGTTTGTTTTTTAGTCTTTGACTTTTTTTTAATTGAATCATTTAATTGGGTGCTCATACTACTCACATCACAATCCATACAAACATCAATTGTGTGCAGGCCACATTTACTCACTTATTGCCATCATCACTCTCAAAACATCCTCCCTCCATTCTGGCCCCCAGTATCAGCTCCCTATATAACCCTTCCTCTCCCCCCCCCCCTAAAGCCTTAGTAATTTACAAATTGTTATTTTTTTCATACTGTACACTGTCCAATGTGTCCCAACACTCGCTTCCTTGTTGTCCATGTCCCAGAGAGGAGGTTATGTGTAGATCCCTGAAGTTGGTTCTCCCTTTCTATTCCTCCATCCCTTCACCCTCCTGATATTACCACTCCTATTACTAGTCTTGAGGGATGATCTGTCCTACATTTCCCATGTTTTCAACTTCACTGTACATCCCCTGGTCTAGCTGGATTTATGTGGTAGAATTGGGGTCATGATAGTGGGTGGGAGGCAGCATTTGGGAACTAGAGGAAGGTTGCATATTTCATTGCTTCTACATTGTAACTTAACTGGCTCATCTCCTCCTTGTAATCCCTCTGCAAGAGGATGTCACCTCACTTATTGATGGGCTTTGGGTCCACAATCTGTAGCCCCCCTCATTAATAATAATATAATTTTAGCTCCTTAATGCCTCACACTGGATCCCTTGACCACCTCATGATTACACAGGCTGGTGTGCTTCTTCCGTGTGGGCTTTATTGCTTCTGAGCTGAATGGCCACTTGTTTACTCAAGCCTTTAAGACCCCAGATGCTATATCTTTTGGTATCTGGGCACCATCAGCTTTCTTTGCCATATTAGCTTATGCACACATTTGTCATCAGCGATCATATCAGGAAAGTGAGCATTCAAAGTTATGCTTTTTAATTCTTAAAACCTGATATCTAATCCGTTTGACACCTCGTGATCCTACAAGCTAGTGTGCTTCTTCCATGTGGGCTTTGTTGTTTCTGAGCTAGATGGCTGCTTGTTTACTTTCAAGCCTTTAAGACCCCAGACACTCCATCTTTTGATAGCCGGGCACCATCAGCTTTCTTCACCACCTTTGCTTATGCACACTTTTGTCTTCAGTGATCGTGTCAGAAAGGTGAGCATCTTGGAATGCCAATTTAATAGAACAAAGTGTTCTTGAACCGAGGAGGTACTTGAGTGGAGGGCCAATGCCCATCTGTTGTCCTACTACTAACCCTATAAGTGTACACATTAATCTCTTTCCCCATCATCACTTATAAATATATGCCACTATGTATATACCTGTATTTGAACCTCTATAAATGCCCATTAACCCCCAGTTCCTTCCTCTATTTCCATTTGCTTCCCTCTTGTCCCATTGTCATGCTCAATCTCCTTTTGGGTTTCAGTATTTTCTCTCTGTTACATTAGTCTTAATAAATCCCTATCGGCCTTCTCTCATCCACCTTGTCACTGAATTTGTATCAATTGTTATTCCCTTTTTCCTGGGCTGGTCTACATCACCACCTTTCCCCCTCCTCCCGTCTTCCATGTCCCCTACCCTGGAACCATCAGTCCTGTCATTTTCACCTCCAAACTCTTTGTCCAGTCTATCTTGTTTAGATAGACCTGCAGAGATAACAATATATTATAACAATAACCAAAAAAGGTCTCCCAAAATAAAGCAACTGAAGCAAATAAAACAATGGTAATAACAGCAAGAAACCCCCTCAATGTACTATACAATATATAACAGAATAATAAAAATAATAACAATATAAAAA